>JADLZL010003845.1:0-26433 GCA_015844335.1 Chrysopogon serrulatus | reverse complement strand
GCGTCCGAGGCCTCCTCGGTGGGCGGGTAACGGCTAAATTCAAGCGGGGACACGTGGCGGCCGATCGCCCAGCTGACGGGCGTCGGACGCGTTGATTACTAAACATCCGGCGTCAGATGGTCCCCGTCGATACAAGTGCATAACGGTTGGTTTTGTTTGAGTGGTGGGTATATAAGCATGTTGGCTTGGCGGCAGGGAGCCACACTTGCACATTTTTGATCATTCTTAGGCACCCTAGAGCCGAGCCAACCTCCTCGCTCTCATCTTGTTGATTGCTTGCATCCAAAGAGAGTGGGGGAGATATTCTAGTGCATTGCTTGTGAGTTCTTACATCTAGTGGCACTAGTGATGGTTCTTTCTTGAGGATTGCTTATTCTCTTGGTGGTTGCCACCACCTAGACGGTTGGAGCAGCGAGTAAGAGGTGTGGAGCAAGCCGGTGATTGTTGCTTGGCCTCACCTCGGTGAATTGTAAGGGGTTCTTGACCTTTCCCGTGGAGATTGTAAAAGGTACTCTATTGGAATGCGAAAAGTCATTCAACTTCTAGCCATTGGTAGGTTCTTGTGGCGCCTTGTGAGGCTCGGTGTGTGATACCGATTAGCCACCCGAACCACGTGGTCAAGGGGGACACAACGAGAACGTAGGCGTGTTGGCAAACACGTCAACCTCGAGATAAATTGGAGTCTCCTTCACTTGTGTGGATTGATCTTTTTGGGATCATATTGGTATTCTTATTGATTGGCTCTTCATATTGCTATTGATCATATCAACAAGGCGGTGATTGGCTTCATCTATAAGGCTCGGTTTGCATATCTTGATCACCTCTCTACATTGTGCAAGTAGCATATTAGATTGTGTAGAGTAATTTGATTGTTAAGGATATTACTCTAGTGTGCCCTAATATATTAGGTTGCTAGTGTATTGGTTAGGTGGCTTGCAAACCCTTTCTCTTATGAGGCTAGCGTAAAATTAAACGAGCATGCATCTTTGTCACTAACGGTTCATTTAGTGTTTTGTAGAAATTTTAATTAGGCTATTCACCTCCCCTCTAGCCATTTAGGACCTTTCACCTCCATACCCGGTAAAAATGATGTTTAAAGAACAGATTTAGCATACCAAAGAGTAATTAATAGGGTAGAGTATTATGGCTGCACTTACAAGTCTCCGTGAGAATATTTTCCCAAGTGAAATGGCTAGTGCATTGATTATTGAGTGTGGCGTGCAGGTTTCGATCCTCGGTGGTCACAATTTTTTTGCTGCTGACTTCATTTTGCATGGCGGTAACCAGCTTTTGAGATTCGATTTTTTCAGCACTGTGCTTGCTTGTGTTTAATTTTCTTTACACGCAGCGAATTTTGCTCCTCTGACGTCGAGTCCGCCGGCGGGTGCTGCTGACTTCACTTTGCATGGCGGTAATCAGCTTTGAGATTTGATGTTGATTTTTCACTGTGCTGGCTTGCGTGCGTTTAGTTTTCTTTGCATGAAGCGAGTTTTGCTCCTCCGACATCGAGTCCGCATGGCGGTAATCAGCTTTTGAGATTTGATTTTTTCACTGTGCTGGCTTGCGTGCGTTTAGTTTTCTTTGCATGAAGCGAGTTTTGCTCCTCCGACATCGAGTCCGCCGGCGGGCGAAAGGCATGTGGCGAGGCGAGAGGCGAGCGGCGTCTATGTGCGGCATGCGGCGACGCGCGAGAAGCGCGGCGTCGAGGCCCACGCGTCGGGACTTAAACTAGAGCGTTGCGGCGACTGCAGACGAGGCCACTAGCTCGCGCGGCGCGGATAGGAATCGAGACGAGCGGGCGTGCGGCGCACAACGTTGGCCTGCATCAATGCACGCGGCAATCGAAGAGCTACGACTTCGGGGGCCAAACGACATTCTTATTCTTTTCGCAATCTTGCGTGGTGGCCCAAAACATCGTTTTTTTTATCTACGGCAGGGAGTATACAAATGTATGATAAAATTTAATTGCACATTACATAAGTTTCAGCAATATATAGAAATAGGTTTCAATTTAAATTTAAAAAAACAAAAAACTTTCTACTAGCAATTTTAGTTGTGAGAATCACTATTCACATTGGCGGTTAGCTAAGTGAACCACCAGTAGAAATATGATTTCCTCTAGCGGTTGACTTAGCTAACCGCCATCTAGTGGCGATTATCACTTAACCGTTAAGGCATGTTTGGATGGGGTGGGATAGGGATTGAGATAGAGTTATCCCATCCTCCCCAAAGAGTATTATTACATCCTTGTCGGCGATATCTGGTCAGCAACCTACCTTAGGGGTACCGAGGTAGTAGATGAAGATCGAGTGGTGAGGTGCACGAGATCAAGAACAAAAAAGTAACACGAGGCCTTGAGTTTAGGCGAGGTTCAGGCCGTCGGTGCGGCGTAAAACCCTCGTCCTCTGTTCGGTGGTTGATTATGGTGAGAGGCAATCTATTTTTTTTTGGGGTAGGGTCCCTCCCGCCTTATATAGCTTGGGCGGGGTTACCGGGATCAATCGGATCAATCTTCCCCGATCGGCATCAATCGGCCGACCGAGGAAATCCCTGCTTACAAGGTAACTAAATCCCTATTGATCCGAATGGATCATTCCTGTTTTCGAGCCGTGCGCCGCCTCTAAGGACTGCATGCGGGCGCTCGGCGTCATCTTCCTGGAGTTGGGCCTCGCTTTGGCGGCTCGGCCAGACCCATCGTCAGGGATACCGGTGGAGCAATTCCCACAGCTAGTCCCCGAGGCAGCTCGCGTGTCTCGACCTAAGTATAAAGGGACCTCCCAGCGTCTTCTTCGAGCCAGCGGCTTATCCGGCCGTCGAGGCAGGGTGAGGGAGTGGTTGGCGGAGCACAGTGGTCGGAAGCGGTCGGCATTCTTGAGGCCGGCCGATTGATGCAGGAGAGGAGCAAGCACACCCGTCAAATGGGGCGCCACGGTGGTCGTGATTGCGGAGGAAGGCGCCTGAGGGGCCCACTTGTCGGGGAGATGCGGGGTGCTCATGAGAAAAAAAAAAATCCGGCCTTACGGGCACCGTGTACCACGTCAAGTTACCGAAGGTGATGTGTACCACTTAGTCTCGAGGCGGTAGTAGGTGAAGCATAAACACGGTGCCGGGATCAAACTTGTCAAAAAGCATACGATTAATCTTTCACGGCGTAGTCCCCGAGACTGCGGCTTATTCTTCTTGCTCCAATCGCTTGGCCTATCGTTGAAGACCTGGCCTTCACCTGGCGGCATCCGGCCCCGCATCCGGCTGCCGATGCGCTCACGAGGCCGGCCCCCAGGCTGCCGTGCTCAACACACTCGAGAACCAACACGCCCGGCCCCGATCCGGCCGGAGGATCGGCGGCGGCGGCACGGTTTCCTACGGAGGGAGGCGAAGCGATGCGGCAGCGGCTCCCAATGCGCTGCCACGGTGACAGCTCTTTAAGGGGCGTGTCTAGCCACCGATTTCACTTTCCCATCTTCTCGGCACACCTCGCTCAAATCACCGCCTCCTCGCCTTCCCCCAGCGGTGAGCTCGCCCCTTTAAGCCCCACCGCGACACCCCACCGGAACCTAGATCGAGATGGCCGGCGGCAAGGGGTCGGCGGCTGGCGAAGGCGGGCGGCCTTGCCCGTGATCCGGGGGCGGTGGTCCGCCAACGATGGAGCTAGAGTGGGCGCGTCGACCTGCACCCGAGCTATCCTCGGCGAGCTCGTCCATGACGGGGTTCTTCGAGATCAAGCGGGCGGGTCGTCGTCCTACCGGTGTGTCCTTCCCCACCCGACCTATAGCAATGAGCTTGTTGTTTTTGCGGATTACTTCCGCCCAGGTATTTTGGGTTACCAACGCACCCTTTCCTTCGCAAGCTTCATGGGTACTATAGGATCCGCCTCATTCATCTCCATCCCGACTCCATTCTTCATCTTTCCGTCTTCATCCATCTTTGCGAGGTTTTTCTTAGCATTCTCCCTCACTTCAATCTCTTCCGCCATCTCTTACTTTGAGGGCATTCACGGGTCCGGCTGGCAAGGTGGTAGGCGGCCTCTATCTACGTCTTCGCGGCGGCATGAGGAACCAATACTTGGGGCTGCCGCTCAGCTCCTCCATGAAGGGGTGGAACTTCGCGATGGTTCGTCACCGGCAACACCGAGCCCGCGGCTCTCGAGCGAGGTCAGCGAATGGTGGTGCGCCAGCGAACTAGACGGCGGCCATCCTGCGTGGAGATCAGCTTAGTTTTTTCGGTGCATCCCGTAGTGCAAGTGGCGGGTGCACCGGGTGCAGTACTCGGGACAATGGCGTGGCGCGGAAGGTGCGGGACCGGCTTACAAAGGAGGCTTTGTTCCCGGCGACTCACCCCGTTCTTCACCGGCAGCACCAGTGAAGAGTTCCGGGATGCAGCGGCCGTATAGCACGGGCAACCCTCATCCGTGGTAAGTTCTGATGCTACCGTGTCATTGTATGTATGCATTTTGGCTGGTTGCCAATGTTGATGTGGCGTCTGCGGGATCGCCGCGACCTTCGTGTCGGGCGTTCCCGATGGTACATGGCCGGCCGTGGACGGCGGGGGCGATGGAGGAGATCTACAAGATTGCGGAGGACATGCTCCGTGGGGAGGAGTCGACCATTAGGAGAACCCCGGTCCCCAAGCCGAAGGGGTCGGCGGGGAAGAGGCCTTGTGAAGAAGGCTTGGCTGAAAAAGCGAGAAAAGAAGAAGCTTGACTCCCCCCGCCTGTCTATCCGAGATAGATGAGGGGAAGCGATCATCATCTGTCGGATGATGAGGGGCAACGAAGGAGGCGTGGAAACCCAGCCCCAGGACCAGCGTGTCGCAATCATGCCGCGTCGAGCAGAGCGGAAGCGGCGGCCAGCAGGGGATGGTGTTTGGCAGTCTTGGCCTTCGGCGCCACCACAGGCGCCCAAGTGCTACAGGGGGCCCGGCCGAGCAGCCGAGGCGGGGCAGCTCTAGAGGGGCCACGGCGATTCCACGTTCGGCGTCGTCAATCCGACACGTGAGTACACCAAGGGTCATCATGTCTCTTTTTGTATTCACGATGATGTCTAGGTCGACTTGGAGCTGTTGCTTGGCGGAGGCCTGATGGAGGACCCTAGCCATGAGGCGGCGGCGGCGTTGAGTCACCAGCAGGCAGCCCGCCCGAGGCGGCGTCTGAGGAGTTGCTTCGAAAGGCTCGGCCAGGGGCGAGAGGAGACCATAGTCCCCAGCCCCTACAGGATGTGCGCCCGCGGCGCTTGCGTCCGTGCCAGCCGAAGGGAAAGGCGGCGCCGTACAAACGGCTCCGCTCGGGTCCGGCACCGACCCGGGGAGCAATCGTGTTGAGGCGGACACGGGCGGAGCCGGAGAGGTGTGTGGGAGCCGCGCGCAAGGGAAAGAGCCAGCGTGGCTCTGCCGCCACGTTCACATCGACCCCCACGGCAACCGGGTGGAGGTGGTGGGCAGCGAGATCGCCGTCGGGGAGTACGAGGCGGCGTTGGATGCGGAAGCGCTTCGGCGTGCGTGCTACGGTGAGTCAAGCGTGGTGGCAGCTACTTGTGTTGGGAAGCTCACGCTTGTTATACGTAGGAGCTTGCTCGTGCCGCCGAGAGCAGCGGCGTCTGTTGAACCCGATCGACGCGGCTTATGAAACGAGGCCGAGAATGGCGGCTCGGTAGCGAGAACAAGCACTTGGAGGAGTCGAGTCGAGCTGCTCGGCCGTAACCTCAAAAGGCTGCATTCGTGAGGGCGATGAGCCTGCGGCGGCCAGGGAAGCTTCAGCGTGAAAGCGCTCGGCTGAGTGAGGCAGGCTGGCGGCGGCAGCACCTGTGGCCTTGATCGCATCGTTGCGTGGTGACGGTATGTCATCACCTATTTTTGTGCTCTGGTTGTCTTGGGGTTTCCGTGCTAACTTGGTGATCAACCCATAGCTCGAGGCGACACAAGCGGTCGAACTGGTCGCGAGCTGACTTTGGGAGAAGCGGTGACGGCTAACCGAAGCGAAAAATTGTCTTGGCCTCGAAGTTAAAAGCATAAGTGCTGCTTTTGCCGTGCTATGTTTGTTTGGTTGGTAGCTCTGTTGAGATGCGACATGCTCCGTCTATGCGTTCGGGAGAAGCATTGGCTGCCGCTCGGATGGACTTGAAGGGCCGCTTCTTTGCCCGGAGGCGGATGGAGGAGCGCCATCTCCCTCGTGACTCCCATTTGCTCAACAGCTTCGTCGACTTGGGGCGTATGATAAGATATGTGCTCGGTGAGGTACTGCTACCCTTCGGCGTCCGGTTCCTAGTGCGGTGCCGATTGCGCTAGACCCACGTGCCAGCGTATATGTCCATGGGGGCGTTGGCTCTTTGCTTGGACATGCACTACTTGGTCGGTTGCACTACCGGGTGGAGCTAGGTCGAATTAGAAGTGGGTTTCGCTCGGAACACGACGGATGAGACATGGAGGAAGGGCGTCGAAGCCTCGGCAACGGCCGGTCAAAGTGGTGGAAGACACACGGACCTATTCGGAGGAGTGCAGTGCGGACTGGCCTGAAAGGGTTTTAGCATTAGCTTTTGAATTGTGCTCAAAGACGCTTGTTGTTGATGACGCCGTGGTCATGTGCTGTATGTATGTATTTCGTGTGCCATAGTGCTCTGCGGTGTTTGACTTTTGTCGTCTCACCCGGACTGGCCTAGGTTACCTCGTGTCTCGTAGAGTTAAGGAGATGCTCCTTGTTGTGCGTGTGGAGGCCACAAGGGGGTCACTGGGGCGCCTGGCCGTACCATAACACATAGGGCTGGGCTTCTTGCACATGTAGGTTTGGGCCGGGGGGCAGGGATTGCTCGGTCGACTTGAATTAAAGTGCGTACTAGTGGTCTTTTTTGGCGTTAAGTGTGTAGACAGCCCGGCAATTATGACATGAATGCTTAAAGGAGGAAAAAAACGAGAACACATGTTACAAATATATGCTTGATTACGAGGGGGTAGAGTACATATCATTGTTTCATGTTGTCTCTAAGCGCAAAAAGCGTGTCGGGTGCTCCGCGTGCCACAAGCCCGATAGGACCCAACCAGGGTGACCTCCTTGACGATGAAGGGGAGGGTCCCAAGGGGAAGATAGCTTGTGCATCCCGGGCGGAGCTCTAGCCCCTGCGCAGGGCAGGTCGCCCGACAGCGAAGAGGCGCCACGCACGTTGCCCGGTCATAGTAGCGGCGGACGCCTTCCAAGTATTTGGCCGATTGGACACACGCGGCTAGGCGTTCTTCCTCGGCTCGGTCGACGTCATCTGCTCGCGCTTGTTCGGAGGTTTCCTTAGAGTAGTTCTCTTGGTGAGGCGGAAAGCGGCGTCCTCTGTAGGGCGACCTCGACCCGTACACCATGTAATAGGGGAGACCCCTATACCTCGAAATTACAGCGTGCGCGGGTCCCAGGCTGGCTGAGGGGGAGCTCTTTGAGCCATCTGCCCAGTGCTTGTCGTCTTTGATATAGGCGCTTCTTGAGGGCGTCGAGGACCATGCCGTTGGCGTGTTCGACGCCGTTGGCCCGTGGGTGTGCGGCGGAGGCGTGCTTTACCAATATGGAGCGCTCCTCGCAAAACTCCCGAGAACTCATTGCGGTGAAGTTTGATCCCGGATCGGTGATAATGCTGTTTGCAATGCCAAAGCGGCGGACAATCTCTTCAAGAACTTCGGCGGCCTTCTTGCTTGTGGATCGGAGGCGATGGCGGTTTGTACTCTATCCACTTGGAGAACTTGTCGATGGTGACCAGTACATACCGGGTATGCAGTGCTGCTACGAAAGGGGGCCGATCTGGTCCAACCCCAGGGCATCCGACGACCATGCGAGAAGGGATCATCATCGGGCGTGGGCGGCAAGTGAGGTTGTTTGGTGAAAAAGCGGCCCCCTCGTAGTGTCGTACCGGTGTTCTCGTTAGCTAATGTGATCGGCCGGTAAAAACCTACTCGGAACGCACCGCCGATTCTTGGAGGCGCGGTGGCTTCCACATAAGCCGGCGTGTATTTCCCTTAATATGTTAACGCCTTCTTGTTGGAGACACGCGCCTTCGCGGATGTTGGCATTGGTGTTCTTGGCGTATTAGCACACCGTCTACCGGGGCGTAGTGCTTGCTTCGTCAGACAGCATTTCGTCTCGACTTTATCTCGGGGCACCTCGGCCTTGGTGAGGTATCGGACGAAGGTCGTTCACCGATCTTCCTTGTGGCTATCGGTGATGGTCGCGACCGCCTTTCGCTTCGTGGAGGGCCTTGGGGGCCTCGCCGGCTTTGTCGATCGGCGGTGCTAGGAGGTCGTGTCTGCCACACCTAGCAACGTCTTGGCCTTCGGAAGACCCTAGCTTGGAAAGCCGGCTGCGTCTTTTTGTGTTCTCCTCTCGGACGACATGGTGGAACTCAATGCCATGGAACTTGTCTTCGAGCTTGCGAATTTCCCTTGATAGGCATCCATCTTCTCGTTGGTGCAGGACTAGTCCTTGTTGACCTGATTGATGACCAAGGTGGAGTCCCCAAATACCTCCAGGCGCTTTTATCCCCGTTATGGTGACCTTGATGCCGTGTAGGGCAGCTTCATACTCGGCGGCGTTATTAGATGCCTTGAAGTGTATTCACGGGACGTATCGGAGTTCTTCACCGCTGGAGATATGAAAGCGAGGACCCCATTGCGGCGCCGCTAACGTTGGCGCGCCATCGAAGTACATCTTCCGATTGCTCGGGGGTGTTAAATTGGGATCAGCTCTAACATGTCCGTCCACTCAACGATGAAGTTGGCGAGCACCTAGGACTTTATGGTTTGGTGACTTTGCGTACTCGATGGTGTAGCGCCAAGTTCCACCGCCCATTTGGTGATTCTTCCATCGACCTCCTTGTTCTTTATGATATAGCCCGATTGGATACTAGGAGATTACGGTTATGGTGTGTGATTGGAAATAGTGATTCACCTTGCGCGACGTCAAGAGGACGGCGTAGATGAGCTTTTGTATCGGCGGGTAGCGGGTCTTTGACTCATTCAGGACCTCGCTGATGTAGTACACTGGTCGTTGCACTTTGAAGGCGTGTCTAGGCTCATCGCGCGCGACGACTACCGCCGTGGAGACAACGCGATTCGTTCTTGCAATGTATAGGAGGAGAGTCTCATCGGGTAGCGGTGCCGTTAAGATAGGTGGCGTTGTCGGGAGGCCTTCATTTCCTTGAATGCCTCGTCGACCCACGGAGTCCATACGAATTTGTCGGATGCTCGGAGGAGTCGGAAGAAAGGCGGGGGCCTTCTCTCTAGCCTAGAGATGTATCCTTTCGGGCGGCTAGGCATCCGTGAGCTTCTATACTTCCTTGATCTTTGGTCGATGGAGACATCTTGGTTATGGCGGAGACCTTCTTGGGATTTGGCTCAATTCCTCGGCGGTGATAGCGTTGCCTAGGAGGATTCCTAATGGGACCCCGAAGATGCACTTGTTCGGGTTGAGCTTCCATCGGTACTCTCGTAGATTCTTGAATGTACGATCCGTGTCGGCGAGCAAGCTATCGACGGTTTTGGATTTAATGACTATGTCATCGGCGTAAGCCTCGGTGTTGGTACCTATCGGTCCTTGAGGCAGGCTGGATGGATGTGCTGCCCGGTATGTTGCTCCCAGGCATTCTTGAGTCGAAGGACATCGTCGATGTAGCGGTAGGTGCCGCGGGGTTATAAAGGCCGTTTTCACTTGGTCTGACTCCTTTAGGGCGTCTGGTGATACCCAAAGTAGCGATCAAGGAAATAGAGGAGTTCGCGGCCCGGCCGGTAGAGTCTCACGACCTCGTCGATCTGCGAGGGAAAAAGTAAAGGGGTCCTTAGGGCAATGTTCGTTGAGATCGGTGTAATCAACACACATTCTCCATTATTTATTACTTTTACAAAGGAGGACTTGGTTTGCCGACCACTCGGCATGATACACTTCTTTGATGAAACCAGAATGACTAAGAGCTGGTTGATCTCTACCCTAATAGCCTCCTTGTCGTGCGCGAATCGGGAGACTTCTGCTTGGTCGGCTTGGTGGAGGGCGAGACTTTCGGGCGTGCTCGGCATACTTCCTCGGTACCCACGCATGTCAACGGGTTTCCATGTGAACACATCCACGTTGTCCCGAGGAAGCCGACGGCGCTTTCCTATTTGGGATTAAGGTTGGCCCCGATCCGAGCGACCTTGGAGGGGATCGCTTTGTCTTGCGGTCGATGGTCTTCGTCTCCTTGCTCTTTATGGTGGACATGGCGACTTCGTTGATTGGGATCTCTCACGATCTTCCGGTGGCACTTGCTTGGAGGCATCGGGCGATCCTTCATCTTGGCGGTCGAGCCGGCGGTCTCATTGATGATGTAGTTCTCTTGCTCGCGCGGCGTGGCGCTCTTTATGTCTGGCGGAGGGTGAGCCACGCTACACAGGGCGGCATCTTCATGGCGAGGTAGGCGTAGTGGGGGGTCGCCATGAACTTGTGCGAGGCGGGGTGCCCCAAATGGCATGATAAAAGCGGTGTCAAAGTCGGTGACATAGAACAGCGAGGTTCTCCTTGCGGAAGCGGCCCGGTGTGCTTTGAAGCTGCACCGTCGGGGGTGACCCCTAGCCCGAGTGGTTCCGAGGCCTTATGCAGGACAATGCCCCAGAATGGAGACTAGGCGGGCTGTAGGGTTTCCCTCGGAATACCGAGCTCCCGGGCGATTTTGGGAATAGGATGTTGAGGGAGCTTCCGCCGTTGATGAGGACTCGCCTAAAGTGGACGTTGCCGATCACCGGGTCCAGCACTAGGGGAAACATCCGAGATACGGTATCTCCGACCATTGATCATCCCTGGAAAAGGTGATCGACTGGTCGGACCACGGGAGGAAGGCTAGGTCAGCGATGGTTTTGTCAGCGGAGACTGCCATGACTCGCCTGGTGGCCAGCTTCTGGCTCCTCTTGCTCTCTGTCGCGGGCGGTCCACCGCAGATTGTGGCCACGCTCTTAGAGGGAGCCTGATAGGTGTCGGGCTTGGGGGAGTCATCCCTATCGCCACCGTTCTTATCGTCATCGCGGGCGGCACTGGCTTGATCCTCCCTCCCGTACCTTGCCGAGCCCATAACTGCGGCGCATGGTATCGCGTTGCATTCTTAATGGATCGGGTAGGGTTGTCTAGGATTTTGTCGAACTTCGGCGTCAAGGTTGCGCTTGACACGGGACTTGACGTTGTTGACGTCGTGCCGGTGACCGCGGAATTGCTCCAGGTGGTCGCGGTTGTCCTACCGGTGCTCGGGCCTACGGTCTCGCTAGTCGGCGTTGCGGTCGTCAACTCGAGGGCCCCCCATCGGTGTAGGAGGAGGTAGGGGCCTCTTTCCTGTGACGAGATACCTATGGTGTCCTTCGGCTTCTTCTCCTTGCGCATAGGAGTCGGCGGTCTTCATCAGTTCGCTGATCGTCTCCGGGCATTTCCTATGGAGCTTCTCCCGCAGGGCCTTGCCGTAAAGGAGGCCTCGGATAAAGGCGGTGATGACGTCGGTGTCGTTGACATTGGCGACGCTGGTGCGCAGCGTGGAGAAACGATGGATGTATCCCTAGAGGGATTCATTCGGGCGCTGTGCCAACCTTTCTAGGTCACGGCGTGTGGCTTGGCGATCGCATGTGGCCATGTAGTTGTCCACGAACAGCTTCCGGAGCTGTGCCCAAGTGTCGATGGAGTTTTCCTCGAGGCCTGTGAACCAGTTTAGGACTGGGGAGGCCAGCATGACGGGCAGGTAGTTGGCCATGGTGTCTTCCGTTCCGCTTGCAGCCGCGACTGCCACGGCGTACGTCTGGAGCCACTGCTCGGGATTGGCTTTGCCGTCATATGGCTCGACCGTTTCGGGGATCCGAAAGTTGGTGGGCCATCGGTGAGATCTAAAGCTAACGCCCGAGAGGTTTGGGACCCTCGATCATCGGGCGCTGCCTATCGTCCGCGCCGTGTTCGGCGTCGAAATGGCATCGATGCTCCATTTCAGCTTCATGGGCGTCGGCCCTCCTGGTGTTTATGATGTCGCGGGCATCCCAATTGGCGTTGATGATTGCTCGGGCGTCCGGTAGCGGCTGGTGATGGACAGGTTCGGGGGGTTGTTGCCGCCTCCGTTGCGTGGTGGTTGCACTACCTCCGCGTCTTTGTCCGATCGGTGGGATCGTCGGGATCTACCTGAACGATGGCGGCTCGACCCGACGGTAGACGACCCAGATGGCATCTCTCGTATCCTGTTCGCCTAGACCTGTGTGGCTTTAATGAAAGCTTTAGCCCGGTTTACCTGAGGGCTCGGACCGAGGGCTTCGAGTTCGTTGGCGGCGACAGCGAGGTTGGCGCTCGGGGTAGGTGCCACTATCTGTTCGTCGATGTAGACGAACTCATCAGCCAAGTTCCTGTAGAGATGTCGCCCGGGGCCAGCCACATCTCGGATGATCTTTTGTTCTTTGGTCCTTATACGCCGTCTTGCGGTCTTTGGGCCGGTTGGCGTTGCGTGCCTCGCTGTTAACACTGGATTTTGGTAAAGACCAATGACAGGTGGGCCGATTCGGTAAAATCTATGAGAAAGCGAAAACCAACGCGTTCGGCAAATGAGTGTGCGGTCGGCTAACTTTGAGCTATTCGGCAGCGTATATGCGATTGACTCGGGTGATTCGGCAAGCATTGAGTGCGGTCGGCTATCTTTGAAGACGGTGGCTCCATTCGGGGAGCGAAAGGTGGCAAGCGGGAAGCCGAATAGAAGAAAAACGTGATGATCAAGGACTCAGGAAAAATTATAACAAGAGTCTCGCCATACTTTTGAGTTACCTTTAATATATTGTGTAAGTCGTAATCTCTTAGGATTCATGTTATGTCCAGGGTATAAATATAGACCCTCGACCATTGTAAAAGATATACACAATCAAATCAATACAACCGGCCCGTGCCACGTTTTTGAGTCCTTTAAATTAGGTGTCGTCGAGTTCTTGAGAGGAGCCATTGACACTGTCGACCTCCGTAAGTTCCGGCAACCTTGCTATCATGTCTAGTATCATGCGGTGGATTTAGATCTTGATGCAAGTAGTCTTGTTCGTCTCGATGGGATGGCCGTGCGGCGGCGTCTACTTGATGATCAAGAAGTCTTTGCTTATGCTTTGTCTATCTCGACTAGATGGCCGTGCGGCGGGCGTCCCGATAGCTTAGCGAGGCAAGATAGTTATCGGTTCTTGGTTAGATCGTGAGTCGTGCGGCGAGGCTAGGATCGGCTCAAGGATTAATTATCGGCTCTATTAGATTTGGCAAGATCTAGTAGATTCATTAAGTTATCACGTGTTGCATGACCTTAATGTTTTATTTATTTGTAACACTCTTTTGCCCAATCTAGATTTGATCGGTTTAAACTTCTTATTTTATAGATCTATTTGCTCTCTAATGTTCTTTACTCTTATATTATCATGATAAATAGATCGTATGCTTACGTAGCCGAATTGGATCAATCTAGATTGTTACATGTTAACGGGTTCTTGCACGTTAGAAAGCGGTTAGACTTTGATAGGATCGGGTATCGTGTGGCGGATCTGGGTCTTTGATTAGTTTAGTCGTGATAATTTGTATGTTCCTTCTTCATGGACCCGAGTTAATTTTGTATTGCCGAGCTTGGTTATGCTTCAATTCATGGTTAACTTTCACTTGTTCAAACATGTCTTCTTATGCATGCATGTTCGGTAATCAATACACTACGTGTTTCACCTTCATATTAGCCGAATGAATCGTATGCATGATTGGCGGGCGACTTCTATAGCTGTATGTATGTCGTAAATAAAAGTAACCGGGGGGCGTATATACGGAACTATGCGGTCTCATCCGACACGTTCCGATTTTGTATTTAACCATTTCTTTGTCCCTTGTCGGTTTTTCGAGTCAAACCGCCGGCACGCTTCGGATCTCCAAACCGTGCGGTACATCGATTGAAGTCACGCTTTTTCGACTTCTTTGTGTGCTTGGCGCGTGCGCAGATTTTGTGCCAACACACTTTTTGGCACGCCGGTGGGACCATCTCGATTTAAGATGTCGGACGTCAATAACAATCATGTTACGGGCGTGACCTTTGGATGAGTGCCGGACCCATTGAGAGCTACGATGGGAGCAAGCATGCGAGCAATACAAGCATAAATGCTTAATGTCTTTCTCCAAGAACAAGAGCAACAAGGTTTTTCGAAGCGGTCATTGCCAAGGGTTCTTCTTGCACATCAAGCGGATTACTCGAAGAAGAAGAAGAAGCTCAAAAGGTATCGATTTGGTCCATAAAGCCTTGGCGAGATACCATCGGGAACCACAACACGGCCTTTCTAAATACTTTCCGGTAATCATGGCTAACACCTTCGGCCAAGGCTGGCGATAAGTATTTTGAAGAAGGTGTGGGACCAATTCGTGGACCCGGTGCTTTTCAACATTCCAAAGTATCGAGAGAAGCAAACCGAAGATGAAGGAACATCTGGGATTAACAAAGATGAAGTGGAGACTCATGAAAAGCAACCACCTCCTACTTACGGCCAAGTGGCGTTTGGCACTCTTGAAAAGAGTACCGCAATCTGCATACAAGATATCTCCGGCATCAAACGGGTTACAAAGGAACATGTATGGGGATGGATATCATGAGTTCAGCGACTATCTTGCTCTAGATGCTCTACGAATCCGGGATATAGAAGTGCAGCGGGGGATACCATCCGGAGGGCAGGCACGTGGAACTCCGAAGGCAGGACATTGACATAATCATGCGAAGGATGGGCTGATATGATGCAACATCGATTCGGCCTAAAGCCAAAAGAATCAATCCTATTCATACAAATCTGCGTACCCGGAATGGTATAACGGGGGTTGCACTACCGGCAAGGGTGAAGCCACCAACGGACTTAACCAAATTTTAAATTCGGGGATGATACAAGTACCACGAGCATATTAGCCGATACGTCTGACTTGGGGAGGCGTCCACAGAGGCAGAAGCTTGGAGGATTCGGTATTTTCCATTGTCTCTCCACGGGCCCGGCTTTCACTGGTTTACTTCTCTACCGGTGATTCTATTGGTATTTGGGCAGAACTTGAACAGAAGTTTCATGCTTATTTCTTCACGGAACTCTTGAAAAGAAGGCGGTAGACCTTACCGGTTTAAAGCGAGAAAGCTAATGAGACACCACAAGAATATCTTCGCATTCGGAGAAACTAAGAGTATTTGCTTCTCGCTTAATTTACGAGACGATCGATTGCCTGGAATAGCAATAGCGAGGGATCTTTGCCGAATGTCGGGGAGAAGCTATTCGGCATGGAATTTGATGATCTCGGTCAACTTCGCTCGGAGATTAGGCATCATGAGTAATCGAGCTCGGGGTTTGAAGGGATAACCGCTATCGGAAGGGGTAATGTTGCTAGTGAGATGTATCGAGTTTCTGGAAGAAGCAAGCGAAATGCGAGGATGAAGATGAAATAAACTGCGGCCGAGTTGACTTGGGACAAAGAGCCTACCCAAGTAAGTCGGTGGCTGAAACAACAAAAGGGACTTATGATTTTGATGTATCCAAATCGGATAAACTTTTGATCGTTGGTGAGGGAAGGGCGCATCAAGCTACTAGAGGGGCATCCCATGCTACGCCCGGAAGGGGTGAGAGATAAGAGATATTGTGGTTATCATAACACTAATTCTCACTCCATCAATGATTGCCGAGTGTTCGAGTTCGGATTCGAGAAGGCAATTCGGGAGGGACATCTGAAATTTGATGGCAAGATGAAGATTGATGGCAAACCTTTTCCTCGAAACATGATTTCTTTCTCTGTCGGAATGGTCTCTGCGAGATGACCCTAAAGACAAGGAAAAATGAGAGTGTTGACATCGAGAAAGAGCTCAAAAAAATGATGCTGTAGACCCCAAGCCCGATTCTTCTGGCGAAAGAATTGAAAGAGAAAGTTCGGTTCAAAAATAGCCGAACCAAAAAGAGGTGAAACGTCCAGGCCAAGGGTGACATCACGAGTCTTCTTTGAATAAATGGCGAGGAAGCGGCAAAGAGCAAGAATATTATGAAGAACAAAAGTTCTTAGAAGAGCGGTGGAGATATGAAGAAGAGATGTACCACCGAGAACAAGAAGAACACATGAGGGAACTAGAACAGTCTCATTGGGGTTGTTCATTCTTTAAGCATTGTTGGAATGAAGGCTTGAAGCTGCCTGCTAGAAACAATTGCCCGAAATGCGGTGATCGATATTATGGCTCTGAGGCAATCTCGAGTCAACCGCCCGACCGGTCCATGAAAGACTTGGAGCTCAATTTCACGAGGGCGATCGGCGTATAAAATTAAATGACTTTGATCATCGGAGGAAGAGATTCGCGGATCAGCATTGGATTCATCTGAAGAGCAAGCACGGAAGAGGAAGGAAATACTCATGGATATAGATGGCGAGAAAGGGCAATGGTGCCCTCCGGGGTTGAGAAAAAGTCGAGAAGAGAAGAGTGCGGCGGTTGAGAAATAAAGAGTCTGGAAACAGGCTTTTGCAGAAAGAGAAGAAGGAATGGCGTCCAAAGAAGAAATCCGATGAGAAGGGTCCTTCGGGTGATGCATGCATGGCTTTCTTCCTCCCATCGGAATTCATAGCTCGACAATCAAGAAGTACAAGAGGAGATTTACTACGATTTTGATGAAAGTGAGTTTCGGGGATCTAATGGCTCGGCTTATACTAACACGACAAGCAACTTTTGACAAGCCCGGCCAAACATCGTCACTTGAAACCGCTTTACGTGAAAGGATACGTCAATGGGAAGCCTCGACCAAGATGTTTGTTGATGGAGGAGCTGCTATCAATATAATGCCATATTCCACATTTAAGAAAGCTCGGGATGACGGATGAAGATTTGCTTAAAACCGACATGATCCTTAGAGACTTTCTTTGGCAATCCTTCGACACTCGAGGAGGTGCATGTTGAGTTGATGATTGGGTCTAAAACCACGATCACTCGTTCTTCGTCATTGGCGGCAAGGGGGCATACTGGTTTGCTTCTTGGGAGGCGGATTCATGCTAATTGTTTGTATTCCTTCAACCATGCACCAAATCCTTATTCAATGGATAGGGGATGACGTGGAGATCATACATGCCGATGATTCGGTAAGTGTGGCTGCTTCGGAGCCAGCTTTGGGAATATGATGGTGTTGATTGTTTCTCGGCAAAGTATGGAAAGAAGGTCACATTAATGTATTCAACAAGGATCAACAGGCCGATCAAGCGGTCGGCTCGAACAGCAATTTTGATGGGTAACCCAATCGATGGCAACAAAGGAAAGTTGGGACACGGTTTTTATGTCGGCCGACAAATTAGAAGAGATAAATGTTGGCGATGATTCCAAATCAAGGCCGATGTACATTAGTGCAAATTTGAGTCCGAATATAGAGAGCAATTAGTAAATCTTACGAAGGAGTTTAAAGATTGCTTTGCTTGGGATTATCTGAGAGATGCACGACTGGATCGTTCTATTGTTGAGCATCGATTACCTATTAAGTCGAGGTATCGACCTTATAAACAACCTCAGGAAGATCTATAAAGAAAGAGGTACTTGGCCGATGTGAAGAAGGAGATTGAAAGGCTATTGGAAGCAAACTTCATTCGGCCGTGCGAGTAAGCGATTAGATTTCGAATATAGTTCACATTTACAAGAAGAATGGGAAGATGAGAGTTTGTATAGACTTGAGAGAGATCTTAACAAGGCCACTCCAATGGATGGGTATCCGATGCCAATTGCCGATTTGTTAGTAGACCTTGCAGCCGGGTATGAAGTCATTAGTTTTATGGATGGTAATGCTGGCTATAATCGGATCTTCATGGCAATAGAAGATATTTCAAAAACGGCTTTTAGATGCCACAGCCACATTGGTTTATTTGAATGGATTGTAATGGCGTTTGGATTGAAGAATGCGGTTGCAACTTATCAAAACCATGAATTACATATTTCATGAGTTGATCGGCAAAATTGTGGAGATCTACATTGATGACGTAGTAGTCAAATCTAAAGACTACGGAAGACACTTAGGCGATCGAGGAGAACTTTGGAATGCACTAGAAAACATGGTTTGAAGATGAATCCAAACAAATATGCTTTTCGAATTATCAATTTGGAGAGTTCTTGGGATTCCTTATTCATAAAGGAGGAATTGAAGTTGGAAAAAAAAGAGCATGGAGGCGATAGATAAAGTTGTTCCCCCGACCAATCTCACGAAATTACAGTCCACCTTTCGGCAAGATCAATTTAAGTAAGAAGGTTCATTTCAATTTATCGGAGAGAATCTTGCCCTTTTCTCCATTATTAAAAGCTCAAGAGGAATCAAGAATTTGTATGGGGTGACGTGCAACAAAAGGCTTTTGATGAAATTAAAGAATACATGAAGGCACCACCGGTTTTGGTACCTCCACAACTTAGTAAGCCTTTCAAGTTGTGCGTGGCGGCCGATACCCTAACGATAGGATCGGCCCTCATGCAAGAGTATGAAGGAAAGGAGGCGAGTTATAGCTTATCTTAGCCGAAAAAATTGTTAGACCCAGAGACAAGATATTCGGCTATGGAAAAACTATGCTTGTTTGTGTATTACTCATGTACCAAGCTTCGGCATTATTTGTTAAAAAGTCGAATGCGTGATTATTTCAAGTCATGATGTAATCAAACATATGTTGTCAATGCCAATTTTAAATGGGAGAATTGGCAAGTGGATTTTAGCTTTGTCGAATTTGATTTAAAATACGAATCGGCAAAAAGCGGTGAAGGGTCAAATTATTGCTGATTTTATTACGCAACATCATGACCTTAGCACCCGTATAGTAGGCATTGTACCTTGGACTCTATTCTTCGATGGTTCATCCTGCGGCAAAGGTGGGGGACGGCATTCTATTAGTTTCTCCACAGGGGAATAACTTTTGAGTATGCTATTCCCATTGAATTTCATGTGACTAACAATCAAGCGAGTATAAAGCATTGCTTAGAGGGCTTCGGCTTCTTGTAGAGATAAAAGCCGTCATTTGTTGAAATCTTTGGAGACTACGGTTTGGTGATCAACCAGTTGATTGGCCAATATGAGTGTAAAACGGCGCTAAGAGAATACTATGAGGAATGCCGGGAACTTTTAAAAAGCTTTTCGGGTAGCAACCTTGCATCATATCCCTAGGGGGCATAATGAAGAAGCAAATAGGTTGGCCCCAAACTGCTTACGGATATCATGAAAATCAAGAAGTCTTCACTATAGGAGAGAATATTCCAGATCTTTGAGCAGGTGGTTGGCGATTGGAGACATGAAATCATCAAATATATGAAGGATCCATCGCAAAAAGTTACCCGAAAGCTCAGGTACAAAGCCCTTAAGTTCGTCCTTCTCAATGATCACACTGTATTACAAATCTATAGATGGAGTATTGCTCAAATGTCTAAGCCAAGAAGAGGCCGGAAAAGTGATGTATGAAGTGCATGAAGGATTATGCGGTGCACATCGGTCGGCTTACCGAATGAAGTGGATAATTCGGAGCTTGGTTATTTTTGGCCAACTATCTTTGGAAGATTGCTTTGACTATTATAAAGGATGTCATGATTGTCAAAAATTTGGCAATATTCAAAAGGCTCCGGCATACATTATGAACCCAATAATCAAACCTTGGCCATTTAGAGGATGGGGCATAGATTTAATTGGTCGGATACATCCTCCTAGCAAAGGACATAAGTTTGTGCTCTTGGCCCGCAGTTATTTTACCAAGTGGGTCGAAGCTATTCCGTTGAAGAAGGTCACGTCGAGAAAATATGATCGGTTTAGTTAAAGAGCATATAATTTATAGGTTTGGAATTCCTCAAACTATAACTACTTGATCAAGGGACTCGGTTCACTTCTTGAGTTTTGTGACTTTCTTGAAGACATGGGAATTAAGCTGTATAATTCTTCTCCTTATTATGCACAAGCCAATGGTCAAGCGAGAAGCATCAAATAAGATTATGATTAAGATCATTCAAAAGAAGATTGATGAGAAGCCAAAAAGATGGCATTCGGTTCTCAATGAAGCATTGTGGGCTTATCGGATGGCTTGTCATGGGTCAACTCGAACATCTCCTTATGAATTGGTTTATGGGCATCAGGCTTGTCTTACCATGGGAATTGCAATCGGGTTCAAGAAGAGTTGTGTTGCAAAAAGATTTGGAAAAAGAAGATTATACAAATTTGATGATAGATGAATTGGAAGATTTACATTTTATTAGTCTCAAGGCATTGGAAAATATTGAGAAGAATAAAATACGTGTTGCCGGTATTATAACAAGAAAGTTAGAGAAAAGCAATTCTTGGAAGGTGACCTGGTTTGGAAAACTATCTTGCCGATTGGATCGAAAAGACGGGGGCATTCGGTAAGTGGTCTCCAAATTGGGAAGGGCCCTTTCGGGTAGAAAAATGCGTGCTGGCAATGCGTATATTTTGAAGACTTTGTTTGGGGAAGAATTTACGAGCTATCAACGGACGATATCTTAAGAAATATTACCCCATGTCGAAGTTGGTTCGTAAAGAGAATTTGAATCAAACAGCCGATGAGATAACATCGCCTTTAGTGAAAAAAATATGAAGTTGGTAAATAGCCGTCTGATTAAATGTCGCCTTCCAGTTCAAAATATAACCGAATGATCTTATGTTGACCTCAACATTACATTTGGTTGGTTTATCGGGAAAAAAAAGATGAGATCTGAATGATCTTTGCTTTCGGTGACTCGTCAAATCGTTTGTGGCGTAAGACTAAGATCTAATCGACTAAAGTGATGTCCTTTGCATTCGGGAAAATCACTCAAGAGGCTGCTTTGAATCGAAAAGAACAACTTGAAGGCATTCATTTGGCAATCAACACAAGATCATAAACAAGACACATTCTCGGAAGATGATTTTATTATTCACGGATCAATCCCTAGTTATAAACTACTCACGGAACAACTTATTAAGAACAGTTTGGGGATTGGTGGATTCGGCAAGAGGCGTTAGCATGGTCCCGTGTAGAGCTCAGTTTGCTCCTCGATGTCCTCCACCTCGTGAGGATGACCTCTGCAAAAGCCAGCGGCCTGAATAGAAATAGTCCTCATTGGTGCGAGAGGACATCGCTGCCGGGCCGAGGGACACGCCAAGGTGGACACCTTGGATGACGGCACGATCAACACGGCCATCCATGGCATCGGGCGTGCCTCGGGAGTTTCTCCACGGGCATTCACCTTGTCGGCCGCCGGGTCATTTGCTGCCTTCACCCGTCGTTCTCCTTGAAGTCTTTGAAAAGATGAAAAGTTAATCGATACAGCGAAGAGGATTGAGAGAAAAAATCTATGTGAGGATACCGAACCCGATGATGGCGTCATTGAAGCGCTGCGCTGATCCTCCCATTCGGCTTGCCCAATCTTTGGCTTGCTTGGAGGCGTCGCCCGGCTCGGTCAGGGCTTCATCCCTTTCCTTGCGGAACCGGGCGCCTCCTCATGACTGTACAAAGGGTCCTCGCCCTCGATTCCGCCGGACCCCAAGGGTTGGCGTTGTATGAGTTGTCGGACTCGGAAAGAGCTCGGCGAACTCGTGGAGCCCGGAGGTTGAGACCGGCTGATGCGAGGTTCCCGGTTGAGTCACCACCATCGGGGAAGAAGGTGAGGCAGTTAATGATGACCCTCGCCCTAAGCGATGATGAAGAAAACCAAGATTAGGGGAGATGAGCAGTGAGCAAGAACACGCAAAGGCGGCGATTAATCTTACCCATGGCGTTGCCGGCTCGTCGCGGCCTGCTCCCTCCGGCCTCTCCCTCGGCGGGGCGTTTTCCATGGTCACCGGCTCGACATTGGTGATTTGGAGGTGGGGTTTTCTTCCTAAGGGTTTTTTTAAGCGAGAAGGTGAAAGATGATGATGAATGCTAACCGGCGATGGTGGTGGAAGCGGAAGAGGGCTTTATTTATAGGCCAAAATGGAGTTAAGTGGCGCCGCGACTCGGGGGGTATACCAAGCGACAGTAGGGTTTACTCCTCTTTTGGGCCGTTACCGGGCAGGCCGGGCTCGGCTAAATCAAAAATGACGGTTCGAGAGGAATCGGCTGATCCCCTAATCGGGAAGTCGGGGATGAAGGCCGTCTGTCTATTCGGGAGGCCTAGAGGCATTCGGTTGTGTCACTGATCAGATTGAAATGAAGGAAACCGAAATTATCACGGGGAGCTCAAGTGTTAAAAAAAGATCTGATATATAAATGCATTACAACCCAGTGTTTTAGTTGCCTAGGAACAGCTTAATGGCATCTATAGCATCATTCCTAATTCGGCTAACTTCCTCCAGCACTTTGTTGTCATCAACCTCGAGCTTTGGATTTTTGGCAAGCCGAGTTTTGATCTGCTGATTTTCCTTGATGACGAAGCTATCTTCATCACAGTTGCATCTATGGAGGTTGGTAGATTAGCAATCTTATCTTTGTGGGGGACTGGATCTTTGGCATTCACTGAATTAATCGAGCTTCGGTTTGGCTTTCTCTTCCTCCATAGTTGCCGATTCAGGCTCGGGGTTGCCAAAGTTTGTTTAGCGGCTTGAATGCAGGAATGCAATTCCTTAACTTGTTGCTTCTTCATCGGCTTATCATCTTGCGGAAGCGACTCTGGATGCTATGTTCTTATTTGCTCTCCTAACCTTACCAACATGGTCATCAAAATGAGTTCTGATTCAAAAGGGCCACGAGCTTGGGGAATTTCTTGGTCAATAAGCTCAAAAAAGGTCCCTTATTTGATCTGCATCCTGGACCAGAATACTGATATCCTTGGTTTCTTTCAGGCAAGCTTGGTTCTCTGCTGATAGCTGCTGCTGGGATGTGGTTTCTTCGTCTCCTTCATTGATGTACTCTTCGATTGTGAAAGAGTAGCTAACGGTCGGCTTAGCATCATCCTGTGGAAAAGGAGAACCATTAGCCGACTGATCAGAGCTATATGAAAGATCAATGAGGTAAGGGATTACCTTTTTGGGCGTGCTTCTTGGGGTTGATTCTGTCACAGCTTGATTGAAGGTTCATTGGACACCTGAGGATGATGAGCTTGAAACTTGAGGAGAAGATGATCCCTCTGTCATCCCATCGAGAAAATCATCGAGGGTAATTAATAAGTGCAATGAGTAAAATTGACAAAAAAAAAAGAAGGGGGGCATATGAAAAGCTATTACCAATGTGACCAATGGCTCCACTGAATTTCTGCACTATCGATAGAAGCATGAGGAGGAGATTCTTACGCCATTTTATCCGAGAAATGATCGATTAAGTATCAAGTAGCAAAATCAGTTCACTTGATGCAAGAAAGGGAACAATCGATTAAGAAGGTAATCACACAATATGGCGGTGGGCTCTTGAATTTCTGTATCCTCCTCTTGGATTTCAACATCTTGAGGGCACGAGAAGATGTTTCGGTAATTCTCAACGCATTGGCTGATTTTGAAGACCTGACCTGTGGTTGAAAAAAAATATAATAAGTAAAATAAGCCCCATCATGGTTCAGAACAAAAGCCCGACCAAGAGTATACCTTGGGAGAGAGCTTAGCCTTCTTGGATCTTGTTCTTACGGGCACATTAACATCTACGCTTGATCCGGTAATAGCTTTCCTCTTGCCTTCTCCTTTTCGAAAAAGCTGCACCTAGAGCTACTGGTGTTTTTCATGAGGGTTGCCGGAGATGGAGCATTAAAACCTAAGGCGGGGATGGGTCCAGGCTTGGTAATATTGGACTACTTGTGAAGGAGGGGTAGGCTCGGGATCTGCAAAAAACATACAATACTGAAATTTAAAACAATGTCGGGGAAAAAGGTAATTGTGAGTATGAAGAAAGTTACCTCACTGTCAGAATTAAATTGAGCATACAAATCTTGACACAAAGGGTGCAATTGGTATGTTAAAAATATGGGCACGCCACTCTTGCCACCAAGAGGAAAACAAAGGATGAGCGACTTCTATTAATCCCAAAGGTAAGGGCATGAATTACGGCGGATCCATCAAGCTCAAAAACCCTTTTAGCCTCCATTTCATCTCCTATTCTCTCTCTGGGCCTTATGATGGTTGAGAAAAACAATCTTGGGGGCGGTTGCCTGACCCCTAGCCGCCTAGGCGACATGTTTGGATTATAAAATTCATAAGAAGGATTCAACAACCTCCCATGGTGAAACTCTGGCGGCAATACGCAAGGCTTGATGAAAGAATTGAAGATCTCTGCAGCAACCCTATCGGCAGCGAGAATCATAAGCGAATTTGCAAGGAAGAGTCGAGTATCACTTTCTCTATAAAGGGAGCCATATCACATGATTGAAGCCTTTAAAGAATAAGCTTGAATAGATGGCCAAGGTCTATATCAATGGTAATAGCAGGCTTTGCTTCTCCATAAGTTTGACAGGCCTTCTCTTTCACTTGGCCGTCCTCATCATCATTGACGAAGGAAGCCCAAGGTGTTAAGGTCCACGAGACTATTTGGTGCATGTACAATTGTAGCCACATACTGCACAAACCACCGGGGACCATTTACACAATGAATTTCCCCATATTGGCCTTGCATCCCGAACAATGGTCTGATGCATCATGTGATAAACGACTCCCTAGGAGATATTTGCCTAGAGGAATTAAAGTTCCTACAGCCGGCTCCTCGGCCATTACCATGTGATTGAGAGTTGGCTCATTAGATTTGCCACAAAAAATAAACCTGCAACGAGCCACATGTTCGAGAAAGGCTTTGTATTCCTTGCTATCAATAGACCACATGGACATGTAAGTTTGTATGTATTTAGTCCATCCGCTTCCCGATTTGACTGCCTTCGGTTCTTGTTGTGCTTGTACTTGGAGGGCATACTGGTGCCGTTACATTAAGGCTGTCATCATGAAAACATCGGCCAAAGTAAAAAGACATCGGGCCATGACCAAAAATGAAAAGAATTAGCGTCGTCGGACCCCGAAAGTGGGAAGTTCTGCTATCAAGAGAGAGTCGTTTTTGGGTGTTGCCGAAGGAGAGATAATTCTAAGCAATGCTTTGAATGTCCACGAGAATCCCAGTGACTACTACTCTTGTTCAACATTCTCTGGTACCACTTCCGCCATCCGATCGAGGGGAAAGGCCAGGTTTTGAAAGTGTTTGGCCATCGGTTGGGGAAGCTACTCAGGATTTGAAGGGGATCCTCAAAGTTTCTTTCTCTACAAATACGATTGGATTGGGATCTCCCATCGGACCCAAAAGTACGAATCAGGGGTTCGTAGCATAAGGAATCAAAATTTCACCCTTGTATTCCTTGAGGAAAGAGTAGAAACGGCCGAAGAGAATCGGGAAAGATGAAAGATCAAATGAAAATTTGCCGAATACATGAAAGGAATCAAAAATACCTCTGGAACTCCATCAAGGGTCGCCATTGGGGATTAAAAAGTAGGCTCGAATCTAGAACGAAGAAGAGTCGGATTTTGAGTGGCGGCTCACGGAGTTGAGCAGTGTTGACCTAAATGAGAAAAAGTCGTGTTCAATTTCGGAACAAAATCACTTTTATCGAAATTGAGGGGCATGTGTTAACTTGGATTTTGGTAAAGACCAATGGCAGGTGGGCGATTCGGTAAAATCTATGAAAAGCGAGAAATCAACGTTAAACGGCAAATGAGTGTGCGATCGGCTAACTTTGAGCTATTCGACAGCGTATATGCGATTGACTCAGGTGATTCGGCAAACATTGGTGCGGTCGGCTATCTTTGAAGACGGTGGCTCCATTCGGGAAGCGAAAGGTGGCAAGCGAGGAAGCCGAATAGAAGAAAAAAAACGTGATGATCAAGGACTCAGGAAAATTATAACAAGAGTCTCGCCATACTTTTGAGTTACCTTTAATATATTGTGTGTAAGTAATCTCTTTAGGATTCATGTTATGTCCGGGGTATAAATATAGACCCTCGACCATTGTAAAAAAGATATACACAATCAAATCAATACAACCGCCCCGTGCCACGTTTTTCGGGAATCGCTTTAGGTAGGTGTCGTCGAGGTTCTTCGAGAGGAGCCATCGACTGTCGACCTCAAGTAAGTTCCGCAACCTTGCTATCATGTCTAGTATCATGCGGTGGATTTAGATCTTGATGCAAGTAGTCTTGTTCGTCTCGATGGGATGGCCGTGCGGCGTCTCTACTTGATGATCAAGAAGTCTTTGCTTATGCTTTGTCTATCTCGACTAGATGGCCGTGCGGGCAGGCGTCCGCTTGATAGCTTAGCGAGGCAAGATAGTTATCGGTTCTTGGTTAGATCGTGAGTCGTCGGCGGGGACTAGGATCGGCTCAAGGATTAATTATCGGCTCTATTAGATTTGGCAAGATCTAGTAGATTCATTAAGTTATCACGTGTTGCATGACCTTAATGTTTTATTTATTTGTAACACTCTTTTGCCCAATCTAGATTTGATCGGTTTGACTTCTTATTTTATAGATCTATTTGCTCTCTAATGTTCTTTT
>JADLZL010003844.1:0-109356 GCA_015844335.1 Chrysopogon serrulatus | reverse complement strand
TCATGTTCTTCATGTGTTCTTGATTGATTTGTGCTCACATCTCCGGCTATTGATTCATTTCATCACTTCTACGCCATCATTTACTTGTTTAGAGGTTACTAACTTCATCTTCTCAAGTTTTAGCCGCAGGTTATCTCATTTTGTGGTGTTATACATGTGGTTTTTTTTTTTTTGATTTCTACACTATTTTAAACTCCAATCACTTCATCGTTTAAATATTTTAATGTAGATAACTACAATTAAGACCCTAAAAATTAGTATACACCATTTATTACTATTATGTCTACCATATGTTTTGGTTTAGTTAGTAAAATACTAAATTTATGGTTTCTCATTATAATTAGTTTTTTAAAAAATAACATTTGATAATACTTTAGTTTATAATTTATGATCTAGTTAATTAGTTAATTATAACTAAGTATAAATAATACATTTGAAGGATTATTTAATTATAACTAAGTATGAATATAAAATTTGTTTAGGAAAAAATAAGAATGGAGAATTTTAGGTTATGTGTTAGTTATTTACTTGAATACTTTATTTTTGAAATTTGTGATCGGGTTTATTAGTTAATTTAAACTAGTATGCATGCCACATTTCATGATTAGTTAGGAAAAATAAATAACTTTATGACCGGGTTAATTAGTTAATTATAACTAGTATGCCTACCAAATTTCTTGATTATTTAGAGAAATAGAGAACTTTGGTGTTTTTTTTAATTTTGCTTGTTGAGAAAAAATTAGAAATAGAGAATTTTAGGTTATTTGTTACTTTTATTTCTGTAGTAAAAATTAGAAACTTATCATACTTTATGTTGCAATGCGCATAATGACACGTGGTTGGATGTACAATGCCGATTGCCGCTCTAAAGAATTCATTGATGGTGTGCATTATTTCTTAAGAGTGGCCGAGGAAAACAAGCGGGATGGATTCATACGTTGCCCATGTGCCTTGTGTCGAATTTGAAAGAATATTCTAGCTCTAGAAATATTCACTCACATTTGTTGAAGTCGGGTTTCATGCCAAACTATATTTGTTGGACCAAGCATGGAGAAACCGGGATAATGATGGAAGAATATGAAGAAGAACAAGAACAACTGGAGCCCGACGACCTTATTGCTCAATTCGGTGGCTTCGATGATACAAAGAATGGGAGAAGGCGAAGAAGAGGGAGGTGCTCTGGTGAAGGTGATGCTCTTGGTGATGCCATTCGTGATGCACGAAAAGAATGTGAAAGTAAAAAAGAGAAGGCAAAGTTTGACCGCATGCTAGAAGATCACGAGAAATTATTATACCCATCCCATCCCAAGATGGGCAAAAAAAAAAAGGTACAACACCGGAGTTGTTGAAATGGAAGGCGCTTGAGAATGGTGTATCCGATAAGGCATTTAGACAGTTATTGAAGATCCAAAAAAGATGCTTCCAACCCTAATGAGTTGCCCACCACTACGCATTTAAGCAAAACAGGTCGTCTGTCCATTGGGATTAGAAATCCGGAAGATACATGCATGTCCTAACGATTGCATCCTATACCGTGGCAAGGACTACGAGAATTTAGAGGAATGCTCCATATGTAAAGCATCACGGTATAAGATCGGCGAGATGACCACTGGCGATGTTGAGGGGGAAGAACGTCCTAGGAAGAAAATCCCCTGCAAAGGTTATGTGGTATGCTCCTATAATACCTCGTCTCAAACGTCTTTTTCGAAAAACAAGGACCATGCAAAGTTGTTGCGGTGGCACAAAGAAGACCGTAAGGTAGACAACATGTTGAGACACCCTGGCGATGGGTCTCGGTGGAGAGCAATAGATAGGGAGTTTCCGAGTTTGCAAAAGACGCAAGAAACTTGAGGTTCGCTCTAAAATGCGGACGGTATGAATCCTTTTGGTGAGCGAGAGCGTGGTCATAGCACTTGGCCTGTTACACTATGTATCTACAACTTTCCTCCATGGTTATGCATGAAGCGAAAGTTCATTATGATGCCGGTGCTCATCCAAGGGCCGAAGCAACCGGGCAATGACATTGATGTGTATCTAAGGCCATTGATTGAAGAACTTCTACTTTTATGGAGCGAAAACAGTGTTCGTATGTGGGATGAGTACAAACAGAACACTTCGACTGCGAGCACCGTTGTTTGTGACAATCAATGATTGGCCTGCTCTAAGTAATCTTTCGTAAGGTCAAACAAGGGATATAATGCATGCACACCTTGTTTTTGATGATCTTGATAGTATATATTTGAAAAAATGCGAGAAAGGTCGTGTACCTTGGGTATCGTCGATTTCTTTTCGTGAATCACCCAGATTAGAAAGAAAGGCAAGCATTTTAAAGGTAAAGGCGGACCACCGACTCAAGCCTCGCAAATGAAATGGAGAAGATGTATTTGAGATGGTTAAGGATGTGAAAGTAATTTTTGGTAAGGGACAGGGGCAGCCAACCCGGTTCAAAAAGATGCAGCGGGGTCATGCACCCATGTGGAAGAAGAAGTCAATATTTTAGAGCTACCGTATTGGCAAGTCCTAGAGGTCCGTAATGCGATCGACGTCATGCACCGACAAAGAATCTTTGTGTGAACCTTCTAGGATTCATGGGTGTGTATGGGAAGCCTAAGGATTCACTTGAAGCACGACAAGACTTGCGGCGTATGGAAGAGCGAGACAACCCGCATCCGTAGAAGACAGATGATGGACGCCAATATTTATGACCCTGCTAGCTACACTCTTAGCAATGAAGAGAAAGAAATTATGTTTGAATGCTTAAGCAAATCAAGGTTCCATCTGGATTCTCCTCTAATATAAAAGGTATAATAAATGTGCCCGAGAAGAAATTTACGCACTTAAAGTCGCATGACCGCCATGTGCTTATGACGCAATTGCTTCCAGTTGCATTAAGAGGAATTCTACCTCCACATGTACGTCTAGCAACCTGTTAAGCTATGTGCATTCCTCAATGCAATTTCTCGAGGCAATCAATCCAATTTGGAACTTGCTTTGCTCTACAGAATGATGTGGTTCAATGTCTTATCGACTTTGAGTTAGTATTCCCTCCATCCTTCTTTGATATCATGACACACCTCCTAGTTCATGTGATCAAGGAGATCAATATTCTTGGTCCTGTGTTTTTCGCATAATATGTTTCCTTTCGAGAGGTTTATGGGAGTCCTGAAGAAATAGTCCACACCCGGCGTGCTCGCCCGAAAGGAAGCATCGCGAGAGGGCTATGGGACGGAGGGAAGTCATTGAGTTACGTGTTGAATTCATTCCCCGAACTTGACCCAATTGGTGTTCTGAATCATGACACGGGGGAGACGAGCGGAAAGGGAACGATTGGAAAGAAAACCTACATCGGTGCGGGGGGCGATTGTTTCAATAAAGCACACTACACGTTCTTCAAAACTCATCCGTGGTGGAACCGTATGTCAAGAAACACAAGGACTTTCTACGATCTCGGTTCCCGAGAGAAGAATGAAGCTTGGCTTATGCGTCGAAGACATGGACACTTTCAGCTTGGCTTACGCAGATGTACTTACTAAACAAGTGGTACCTCGATGCGTGTGGCGGAAGAGCGGATGACTATATTTGCGTCCGAATTAGAAACCATCATTACTTCCGTGGTGATGATGTTATTTATGTTCAATTTAATGAGCTACACCAGCTATGCCACATGGGCGCTCCGGACAAAGCTCTAATCACCGCTTCGTGCGTAAGTGATTCTTTCTTTTTAATAATGTCATCAGTAACTTATCATGTATATGTATAACTAATTACGAAAAACCGGCTATACATATGCGAAAACATGATGAGGGACCTCGAGCTAGAAATGACAAGGAGGTTGGATTTGTAGATCCTTATGTTGTATTCAAAGACCCCAAGACTCCGCATGCCATATGGAGAGTTCAAACGGAGAGAAATCTACGGAGGTACTTGATCAATCAAAAGGATAAAAGATATATACTCTTTCCCTATAACTTTAAGTAAGTATCATTATCGTGTGTACGTACATTCTATTAACCCAATTGATGAGATCGGTGTGAAGATAAATAATTATTTTGCCTACACACAAATGCAGCTTTCATTGGATACTAATTGTGATTGATCTCGGCAATCTCATTTGATAATCTATGACTCGTTGAGAAAAACTAATTTGGAAGATTACAAAGGAATGATAGATATTATCCAAGGGTAACTTCGATCTCTAAATATTACTTTCAGCTCTTTTAACTCTGTAATAGATAATTAATAATGATCGTTTTATTGCTAGGGTTTGGGCTTGGTTAGTTCGTGCGTAAACACCGGCCCGCATTTAAAAAGCGCCACTTTCAAAGCCTATCCTACATCGGTGGATTCTACGGCAGCCACAGGGGGTAAAAATTTATGCGGATACTATGTCTGCGAATTTCTAAATGTCTATGAAAAAGATCAAATCTTGAGCACGCAAAAGTATGTAACATGTATATATAATAAGTTCATTTCAATTATTTGTTGCTATTTAATAAATCTTATACATATCTATAACTTTTTTCTTTAATGATTACTATAGGAGACGTGGTTGAGGGAGAAGGTGTTGACCGAAGTCCGCCTAAAAGGAATTCGAGGGAGACAATCGCGGGATTTCTTAACGACCAAGTCCTAAATCCCGCCGGCGAGTACTTCTTCAACCCCGACGACGAGCCACTCAAACCAAACCAAGATGATCATTTGTATGATGCTTGAGTGGCGGAGAACAATTAAATTGTAAATACTTTATCCGTGACGGAGACATGTAAATTTTATATCATAGATCTATAGATATGTATAATATATAAAAAAAGGAAAAATTAAAGAAAAAAAAAAAACTCTTTAGTCGGTTGGTAACACCAACCGACTAAATGGTGCGGCCAGGTGGCGCACCCGGCGAGCCCCTTTAGTCCCGGTTGGTGTTACCTCCCGGCCGCGGAACCGGACTAAAGGTGGGACATTTAGTCCCGAAACCTTAGTCCCGGCTACGCATCCGGGACTAAAGGCCCTTGAGCACCGGGACTACAGCCCTGTTCTGTAGTAGTGGGTGGTGTGTGAACTTTGAAGGACGCCCGCCGCTAGGGTTCTTGGACTTGGGCGAGAACGAAAGCCTGCTTTTGCTTGCATTTGGTAGCGTGCTCTCTCTTCCCTTTCGCAAGAGAAAAGGAAACTAAACATTGACGAGACCCACCAATCCGTGAACCAACCAGCAACCCAGAAGCGAGCACTGATAGATCGAGCTAGTACAAGACAACAATAGGGTGTGCTGCTGGTCATGCATGTGGCCCTCCTCCCTCCTATTTTGTCGTCGTTGCGAGGAGTATAGATAGAGAACAGGTGCCTCTGGTCCGTCTAGCCTACTACTAGTACTGTAGTATATCCATGCGTCGCCAAATCATATTCTGCATCCGGCATGTGTAGCACGTAATCGGATGTACACGTGCTGCTTCAATCGCTTTGAATCTTATTGAAGGCTCCGCGTTAATCTTCATGAAGCATGCTAGAAAAAAAAAATAAAATACTAGAAATTTCCACTTTATAAATTTATTTAGGTTTAATTAAATATAAATAAATTTATAACTAAGAACCATTCAATGATATGAAATTTTTACTAGAGAAAGCATACAATAATTAGCCTACCATAAAAATTTCCATAATTGCCACAGAAACTTATGAATTATTCTATTTAATTATAGAAATCATAGATTTTTCAAAAAATTTATACTAAAACATAACATATTATATGCATGTAGATCTACTCATGTAGATTAAAAATTAGATTTTCTATTTTATGATTTTTCTATGATTTACTTATTTTTCAAAGATTCCAAAACCACGCTACTGTAGCAAAACCACCGCTCAAAACCGCACTATGGGGTAATTTAACTAGTTTGAAAAAGTTCTTGAATAGCATTTTGGTTGAGGGGGTAAAGCGTTTTATAGTTGGTAGACAATTTATTAACAAGAAGCTATAAAATCTTGCCACATTCACAATAAGTTAAAAAACTACTATCACATTGGGGCTGTTTACTATGTTACTTTTTTGTCGTGCCGATAAATAACGCCGACTTAATATGTTCGTTCATGCATCAATGCTACGCGAGGTTGATGTATCAATAGAATGGAATGACCCTAGATGAGCAAATAAGGGCACCTAACCAAGCTGCTTCAGAACTTTATATAGTGCCAATTTCAAGATGTCCATTGTTTATAGCGGCGGGCGCATTAACATGATGTCTGTCTCCATTAATGGTTTCCAAAAAACCAAAGAAGCCAAAAAAAATTGTGACATCAAAGACTCGGGCACCTCTCTTATCATTACACCAGACACTCATTTGTGAAAAAAAGAAATCTATCATGATCGGTGGCAACCCTGAGACATCTAAAGTTTGCTCCCCTGCCCCACGTATAAGAGGAGATGCATTTGGCATCACTACCCACATGACTCAAATCACACAACTGATCAATTAGGCGCTAGAGGATTTAGGAAGGTCTATTTCCTATCTAGGCCGGTGCCATGATGATTTAAATGTTACCACCTCCTCTTCAAAGTCCCAACAAATACATATCAATTATAAAGATATAGTGGCGATATGTCAAGGAGTTTAGAATAGCAGCTTAATTACATCGATGATGGGCATCGACAAAATAAAGATATGAAATAATTTCAAAGATGTACTTAATGGCATATGTTAAGGAGTTCAGAATAATAACTTCATTATATCAATGATGGCCATGTTATCTTATTATTACTAATTGTCTTGATATCACTAATTGGAGGCCCTAGTGCTCTCCACATTATTCATACCAGACGCCCTAAAAAAGATAATACAAAAAATTCTCACATTAATCAGAAACATCAAGCCACCAAATCAAAAGACTAATGATTTGTAACCATGCATTAAATCTATTTATTTTCTATAAAATAACCTACCTCTACCATTATTATATTTGTAAAGAAGAAATATATTATTTAACTACTAATCCCTCCGTCTCAAGATGTAAGGTGCGATTTTACTTGATGCGGTCTTTAAGAATTTATAGGCTAAAAAATATTCTTAAAGACCATGCATTAATGGAATGGGTTGATGGACTAGTTTGTGGAATGGAACAGGTTGCTGTTGTATGTTGTGCAAGGACTATTACGACGATCACGATGAGCCGATGGCGCACCATCACTCAACCACCCTTTCCTAATATGGCAACGGCGATTGGACATAGCAACCACGCCTGTTGCTTTCACATGTCCTGCGGGAAGAAGGGATGCGATGTGATGAATATGCGCTTTTCCCCCTGCCTACAGCTGAGATGGAGACAGACTAGTACTCCCCAGGGTCCCTGGTGGCTCACTCCAGTATTCCACTACTGTATGTACTCCAATGGTTGGGATCGGGTGGTGTTTCAAACGCCAAGGTGGTCAAATCTGTCAAAAAAAACCCAGGAACCCAAAAGCAAGCACAGAACAATACAAGACTGATGATAGCGGGCATGCATGTGGCCGGCCCTCCCTCATATTTCCGGAGGATCGAGAAGAGTATAGATCAGGTGCCTTTAGTTCATCTAGCTAGCCTAGTACTGTAGTACGTCGCAAATCATATTCCGCAGCTAGCAGGCTTAGCACGTAATCATTTCCTTTAGCAGGAAATTAGTATACAAATGTAGATAATAAATAAAGTTGTGTCACACGCGCCAAACTGTTACGGAGTACTCCTACTCTAGTCTCTAGTGGGAGTATTTTATTTGTAACCTGCAAATAAAAGAACAAGTACTACTATCTCCTAGAATTTTTTTTTTAAAAAAAAAGACTTTGATTTTCAAAAGAGACCTTTGACAGGATAACAAGAGCATAACTGAGACATGCAATATTTATGTTTGGAATCAAATTAATGGTTCGGCGCATATACGTCGTGTCGAGCCTCGCTCACCGTTTTGGGCCGGGCAGAAACAAAAACCACTCAACAGCTCCAATCCAAAAATGGCAAGTCGGTCGGTGACTCATACCAAAAAAAAAAAAAAAAAAAAAAAAAAAAAAAAAAAGGTAAGCCACTCAACTTTTATTTTATTAAATTAAAAAGCAAGCCACTACTAGTGGTGGCTATTAGTTTGTTGTTGTCCAAGATTGGATCACACAGCAGAGGGAAGGAAATAGACGGGTTCAACCAATCACCCTTTCCTAAAATGGCAACTCCCTCCGTGCAGGTGCAGCTGGGCCTCGGCGATTGGACAGGCGGGGCCTAGCGAACGCGCCGTGCTGGGTCACCTGTCCGCCGCAGAAAAATGCGACGTGATCGATCCCCTGCCACCCTGCTGCCGTACCTATGCTCTGCTCTGCTTTCTACAGTATTCCACTCCGCTGTGGTCTGTACGCGGCCAAGCCGTGTCGTGCCGTGTTGCAACGTGAGAAATCATATAACCCCTCGCAACCATATTCTGCAAGAGAAGAGAAAAGAAATCAATAGCTCACTGCTATTTTAATTTGTACGTAACCTGCAAAAACAAATACTCCTGCTCTCCTAAGATTAAAAAGGCCGGCTTGGTTTTCAAAACGCCTCCAATCCCAAGGAGAGATATATATACATGGTGCCGTAATCACAGCCTCACTCTCGATCACCGTTTCCGGAGAAAGAAATAAACGACCACTCAACAACTCCAATCCAAAAAAAAAAAAACGGCAAGAAAAGTCCGTGTGGCTCGTGCACTGCCAACCTTACCAAAAAAAAAAAAGATGTATACCGTGCACCTTTTATTTCTAGCTTCCAATGAGACGTGACAAGACAACACTACAAAAAAAAAATTAAATGCGCTTTCGTGTGCACGAATCCTAGCTTCATCGTGAACAGCAGACAACAGCGCAAATAATCGATGGTCGTTAATTTCTTAAACCAAATTACGTACTCGCCATCTCGATGTGAATGTGAATTTGTGTAATCGTTTAACCAACGGTATAGTACGTGCGTGCATGCATCATGGACCAACAGTCATGTACCATTAATTAATTAAGCCGGCCGGCACGATGTCGGCGTCGTTAACCACCTTAAACCAAACCACCTTTATAAGGAGAGCATCCCTCTCCCATCGGTCCGGGAGGGAGGAATTGGGCCTGCCTTATACTCCTCCATTCAAAATAAACGCATTCTTTGACTTTCGATGCGTCGTGACTATTCGTCTTTATTTAATTTTTTTTTATAAATATCATATATCTTATTATGACTTATTTTATTATCAAAGATATTTTAATAATAATTCATTTATTTTGTAATATATGTAAATTTTTTAAATAAGACGGATGGTCAAACTTGATGGATAAAAAGTCAAAGGATGCGTTTATTTTGAGATGGAGGGTGCATGGACCATGGCGCATGAACGTCCGAACCTATGGGAGGTGGAGTGTTGGATGGGCCCGAGGTTGCTAACAAATGGTATCGAGCCCGTGCACCACCTTATGGGGGTGGCCCACCTTATGGGGGGGTGGGATGTCGGGGGCACCACCTTATGGGGGGGGGGATGTCGGGCACCTCGGGTTTAGTACCACCTGCCAAGGCTGGGGGCCATGACCACCTTATAAGGGAGAGCATCCCTCTCCCATCAGTCCGGGCTTTTGGGAGGAATTGGGCCTCTTGCCTTATAAGTGGGCCATGAGCGCATGAACGTCCGAACCTATGGGAGGTGGAGTGTTGGACTGGGCCTGAGGTTGCTAACACACGATCAACGGGAGCACCCAACGCAGGCCACTAGCCGAATAGGGACCACTGGTACGTACGGTCACTGATCTTGCCACACCTTGAGAACAGAAAACATTGCTCTATTTTTGTTGGGGGAGGGGAGAATTTATGGCATAATCTTCACGAACAAGATCAAGATGTTCCCTCTACCACTTTGCTTATAACAGTCTACCACTAGAGAGAGGAATATTTCAAGACAAGGAATGATGAAGCTTATTTTCTAGGTGTAAAAGAATGCTAGAGGGAATTGTGCATGGATCATGTGTACGCGCGAGTTACTAGAAACCTATAGCCCACGCGGAGAAGTGATTGAGAATATACTCCATCTACAATTGAAAGGATAAGGAACAACTAATGACCCGCGTACTCCTTTGGAGATGGTGGCCAGCTCGGAACAAAGCAAATGCAAACGTGAGGTAACTAATGGCTAGTAAAGCTAAGGCATGTAATTGAGTGTCCTATATATCATCTAATGGAGTTTGAGCGGTTGAGGAAGGATGGGAAGGAGAATAATCACAATTCAAAACTATCTAGGAAGAACCCCCAACGATGTATACAAAATAAATGTTGATGCATATGCATCTTTTAATGCAGATATGAAGTATTCAAGGCATCATGGGTGAATTCCTTGATGAAGGCAACATAATTATCCCCGTGTTGCCTATCCCATGCAAGCAGAGATATTGGCTACACCTTTATGCTCTACATCGCATCTATGACAGGTTGTATGCTTGAATTGACGAGGTTGGATATAAAAGCCTACATGGTGTGTTATTTGTACAGATTTGTGAGCCCATGTACCTTCACTTTATAAATTGTAAAATTGCTATACACTCTAGGGTTTCTAATGAAGTGGTCGGCTATACGACTCTTTATGGTGCATGTGTCACTTTTTTTGCCACATCTACCTCTCATGTGTTCATGAGTATCTAAAATATGGTTTCTAGGGACAAATCTCGATTTGGTTTTTAAAGAAACAAAGTTTCGATATATTATGTATAAAAAATCATCTTTACCAGATTTTAGCAGAAAAGAGGTCTAGTGAAGGTGCTCTTAATTAAAAACGGAGCACATAAAAAATCTCGCCCAGTAGAAGACACAAAAACGTGATAAGATGGAGACGAGAAATATTTGAGCTTACAGCATACACAGATCACGTGCGGCCTCCTGGGCTCCCCCTCCCATGTATACCTCTCTTCCAAAAAAAAAAAAATAAAAAAAAAAAAATAAAAAACGAAGCAAAACACCGTTCTGGGCTTGGCCCCACGGTCCCACCATTTCTCCTCCGCCGGCGACGCGCCGTCGCCGATGCCCTTGACCGTCTCCGGCCGCCGCGGCCTCTCCGTCCTACCGCTCCTCCTCCTCCTCGTCCTCGACGCGCTCCCCGCGCGCGGCTCCCGCGGTGCGCGGCCGAGTCGGCGACGTGCCTCGCCGTGTACCGGGAGGGCGGCGCCCCCGCGGTGTTCCAGTCCGCGCACTGCCCGCGCTGGACCCTGCCCCCGCACGAGCACGACGGCCAGGGGGATGGCGGGGGCAAGAGCTCCCCGATGGGGTGCCACGTGGCGGCCGACCGCGGCCGCCGCGGGTCCCAGGAGGACCGCGCCGTCTGTGCCCTCGGCATCCGCATCCCCTTCGTAGGTACTTATTACTCCCAACTTCACACCGTGAACTGGATGCTTCAGTTTGTAATATAGTGCTCAAATCATCCAGGGATTTGGAGGATTCTGTGAACTGAATTGGAATTTCTGGGTCGTTGTTTTAGCCTAGTATATTGCAGCACCACACAGTTAGTTGCCATTAGCACCAAGCTAGAGCTATATGCTGAAACGATCTTCAGAGCTCTAGCTTCGGCTTTTGTTCAGTGCACTTGTATTAGCCTTATGTTGCTTGACATCTTATTGAAAGGGGTTGATAAAATGGAAAGCACACCAAATTGTCTGCTGATTTTCCAGTAGTGACACCAAAAACGTTCTGAAGGTCAAAGACACACATGGTAGCTGGGTGTCAAATTGTGATACTGAATTTGCTGGAGTTACTGTAGAGCAATGCACCATAGATTTTATTTCATCATTCTGAATTTGTTAAAACATCTTATGCCTACCAGTCTACCACATAGGTTACATACTTCTGGTTGTGCAATGGTAATGCCTGATAGGCAGTGCCTATCCCTTGGGATGACATATGGCTGCTGTTTTTTTTTTTTTTTTTTGGTGGGGGGGGGGGGGGCTCGATTATGCAAGAGAGCTACATAAGTACGTCATTATATTAAGAATAAGAAAGGAGTTTTAGAACCTGCAGGTCCTGCACACACACACACACCCCCCCTTGGAAACAAAAAACACATTACCTCAACCTAGAGACACCAGCCTCCAAGGTCTAGCCTCCAGTTGGTGCAAGGGCAGCTAGGTGAGACACAGCCAGGCCCTGGCCGTGCTACATATGGCTGTTGCACGCTCAATTGATAGTTCAATAGAATGTTATTTCTCAAAAGCATTTTAGTTACTCTGGTTCAATGCTTTACTTCATGCACTCTATTTGTTTTTAATTTGTCTATAATTTATATTAGCTAACTCACTAACATATTACAGAGCAGATGAGGATTAAGAAAATTGATGTGGGAGTGGTGGCAATATTTGATGGTCATAATGGAGCTGAGGCTAGTGAGATGGCTTCTAAGCTTATTCTGGATTACTTCCTGCTCCATGTTTATTTTCTTCTCGATGGCATATACACTATGATGTTCAGAAAATCTACTGGGAGGCTGACATATAGCGAAATTACAATTGTTAGCGATGTATTTAATCTGTATAAGGATGACCAATCCAACCATGGAGAGAGGTATGTCTTCCTTTTCGTACGCCATTTTTCGTTCATACGTAGCATAATTGTTCAAATGATTCAGGGTAAAACTTTCTCACTGTTAAAAAATTGCAGGTCATGTTGGACATCGCCAGCTATTCTAGACCGGTCATTTCAAATGGAAATTCTGAAGGAATCACTAATGAGGGCAGTTCATGATATTGATTTGACATTCTCCAAGGAATGTCTCATGTTTCTTCTGTATGGTTAAATTTTGTAACATAGCTTCATATGTCAGTAAAGGGTTCTTTGTGTACAATGCAGGAAGCTTTACAGAACAATTTTGAATCTGGTTCGACAGCAACTGTGGTCTTGATAGCTGATGGACAAATTATAGCAGCCAATGTTGGAGATTCAAAAGCTTTTCTGTGCTCACAAGGATATGATTCACACCATCGAAACAGTTAAGTTTCATTCTTCAGTTTTTTAAATTTCGATGTAACCCGCCCCGTTGAATATTGATTCACCTTGGTTTTTTTTTTTTGGATGCCATTCCTTCCCTCTCCCCTTCATCTCTTGATGTCATATTCCTTATGGGTTAACAGGGTACTGTTGGTTCTTACCTGTATTTTAAATATCAGCCCATTCTTTCTGTGGTTTGACATCCTTAGAGGCTTAGATCCATGTTTTGGTGTTACCAATTTACATCATAATCACATAAGATATGATTGTCCTGATTGGGTCCAGATTGCCTCTGTTTAGCTGAGAGCCCTTTGTGTTGTTGTCTGGTTAGCTTCTCATGGTTAGTAGGTGGTAAATAGGTATGAGATTGGTAAATAAGTATTCTGTAATCATTTCTTAGGTAATGAAATTCAGTTCTGCCTGCTGTGGAAAAAGATTGGCCATGTTTAGGATTTGAAATAAAAGGTGCACAAGAGCTTTGAAGTATAGTCAACCATGAAGATAACTCACCCTATTATTTAGTTAATTCTGGTAACTGTGCATATCCAAGTCATTGTGTAGGCTGTTTCTGGGCACTGTGATGTTGTCTGCATTTCTTTTTGTTAGTATGACCTTATTCCTGTGCAAGATTCTCTCCAACACTGCATCATATTCTATCATCATAAGGCCTAAACGTCACATCCTTTTGTGTTATCAACTGGACTTGCACCAATTTATGTTAGACGGTTCTTGAGGTGACACTACTTAGCTGCCATTATTGGATACCTAGTTTGTTCTTGGCTTAGATGCTTTATGGTGGAATAATTTCAGCTTGGCAGATGGATAATAATTTGTATTCCCTCCGTTTGAAATTACAAGGTGTATTTTCTTTCACTAGGACAAGCCTTTGGCCAACAATATTTTTGTTCATATATGATTTTTGTAATACAAAGCAGATGTTATTGTATTCGTACTGAAAAAAGACTTCCAATTATGATTTGGTATCACATAAATGACATATTGATAGATATTGTCGATCAAGGTCTTGTCCTAATGAAGCAAACAAATTGTTCCTGGTAACTTCAAATGGAGGGATTAGGTTGCAAATTGCAACTACCAATCACCTGGAATTTTATGTTTAGGCGAACATTGCTTATGCATGAATTGGATGTAGCAGTATACTCAATACTTTTTTCATTAATTTTTGTTTTAGGGAAGGAGAAATGATCCCAAACCATATTTTTTTATGATCACATACAAGTTATGCATTTCGCTTTGCATATTTCATTTTCCTTATAACCTGTGTCCTAGCACTTTGGGTGAATAATAATATTAAGGCTTACATTATATCAGGGAAACGGAGAAGAAAGAGAAATTCAATCAATCATGAGGAATTTTCTTTGGCAAATTATGATGGGCCATTGTATCATGCAAGGGAGTTGACCAAGGACCATCATCCTGATAGAGAAGATGAGAGAAGCCGTGTGGAGGCTGCTGGTGGTTATGTTTTTGAGTGGGCTGGTGTATATCGTGTTAATGGAGAGCTTGCGTTATCAAGAGCTATTGGTGACATTCCTTACAAAAGGTTAACATGCAATCTATTGAGCTTCTCTCTATCTCTGTCTCAGTTGGCAGATTCCCCAGTTTTGTTTCATGTATTACAGTTTGCTTATTGAAAAATCTGTATATAAAAAATTGCATGGGGCTAAAGCAGCCATCCTTTCTCAAGAGTATATAATGTGGTATTGATTGAAAATAGATATAAGTTGTTGGCCCCTGATCTTGCTGCACAGGTGAGCAGCAAGCTCTCCAGTACCCACACACACACTAGGCAAGAGGTGGAAGAAGATGGTCACTGAGAACAGCACACACACACACACACGGAAAGTGCAGAGCACTTTCCTAAATGCTGCTGCAGCTGCTCACTTGAGTACAGCACTCACACACACAGAGCACACACACGAGCAGCAGCTCTGCTGGAGCAGCTCTCTTAGTACTAGATATGTTGCAAATGCTGAACTGAATACTACATTACCATGGATGCCTATTTATACATAGAGGTAGGTTCAGTTTGTGTATGAACTGAAACCAGTGAAGGTGGGCTGCTACTGCAGTCAAAGTAAACTACTGTCCTAGCTGCAGGATAAGCCTGCAAACACTTAGTAGCTACAGCCTGCAAACACTTAGTAGCTACTACTAGCCTCCTTCTAGTCTAGTGTTCATACTACAGCTTTGACTGCTATTCAGTCTTTCAAAATTGTCTGCAGTTGCAGACTTCTAGTGTTTTCACCAAGCTGTAGAAAAGAAGATGGGTCTGCAGTAGCAGACATGCAAGACCAGCAGTAGATTATTCAACAATTCTTCCCTGAGCCAGAGTGTAGTCATGCTAAGATGGAGTTTCTTAAAATGTTGATATAATATGCTATTTCTCCATTCAGTAGAGTTGCATGGACGGGCTGAAGGGATCCTTATAATTATTCTTGCAGGTATGGTGTAATATCAACACCTGAATTGACAGGGTGGCAGATTCTGTCAGAAAATGACAGTTTTCTTATTGTGTCATCGGATGGGATCTTTGAGAAAATGACTATGCAAGATGTTTGTGACCTGATGCTGGATGCAAAATTTCGTGTTGAACACGATTTTGGATCATCTGCTATCACACAACATAATTTGGCAGATTATGTAGTTCATGTTGCTTTACAGAAAGGCACTTCAGACAATGTAGCTGCTGTGATTGTTCCATTGGGATCACCTGGTAGCACTGGTACTACATTAAAAGATTGGTCCCAGTCTGAAGAAGATCTCAAGACATCTATTTCGCCAGTGTTGAATATTCCATATCGACTGAAGCCTGGTAGTCTCACTGATCATTGACTGTATTTTGTTAACTGTATTCGTGTGTTTCCATATTTTGAATTTGTTTATAGTTTGGTTTCTAGTTGCAAATGTCCCTAACAATTTATTAAAATTGTGCATTGCTTTTTCTGTTATCCAAAGTTTACATTGTAGTCAGTTGACTCAATTTGCTGTTAACAATACAGGGGCAATCATTGTAGGAATGTCAAACTCAAATCCTCACAGGAGAGCATTGATACCTTCTTTGCTCTTCTGTTGCTGCCATGCTGATCTATTTTTTCAATTTTCTTTCCATATCTATGAATCCTCACTCCTTAGTCTATCTGTTCAGCTATATCACTATATATAGTAAACCTTAAATTGAGGTCAAGCTCTCCTCTGAAGTTACTGACCTCTATTTACACGCATTTTATTTTATTTTGTGGCTAGATGATGGAATCTGTTCGTCTGTTGTTGGCAAGGAGTTATTCAGTTGTTCATGAACTACTTTTCTTTTCTCGAAAACGCAGGGCATCATTATATTAAGAAGATAATAATATGGGACAGGAACCCATACAACAGAACACAAGCCACACACACCCCCCTCTGAATTCCTTATACTTGGTTTTACTTACATGTATTTTCATATGGCTAGCAGATGATGGCACTAGTTCAGCTGTCATTGACATGGAATATTTCAAGCGTTCATCAATAAAGTTCCAGAGGTTCTTGGTAAGTGAGGAATATAGATACTTTTTGTCTTGGGAGTTAGATTTGCCAATCGATAAAAATGCATTATACAATTTTATGCCAATTGAGTTCATCTTTGTTGTTATTATCTCATTATCTGTTTCATTTAGTATATAATTTCTTGTTCAGTTTATGTTTTTGTGATGAGTTTGATGATGCTATTTGAGTTCCTTTGCTTACTCTGAAATTAGGTTGAAGCAAAACCTAAGAAACTTGGTTGTTTCTACTTATCTGAGAGTCTGGATGAGGACATGGACTACATATTTAGGGTACCGGAAGCATACCAGCGTGATGAAGTCCATGACTACAACCACATACCGGCTGAAACTGCCTTACATTCTGATGGTTAGTTGTCTGTTTTTAGGTACTATTGGGTGGGTCTTTTCAGCAATAAATCCTTTCTTTTTGGGTGGTGTTGCCTGGTGGGGTGTGTGTGTGTGTGTGTGGGGGGGGGGGGGGGGGTGCGGCGGTTATCGTGTTGGAATCTGTAACATCCAATCTTAACTGTTAGAATAATTGTCTTTCAAGACCAACCATATTATATACTTACCTATATTAGGGGGACGTCCAGCATCGCTGGGCACCTTTTACAAACAGTTGTGAATTGGTGCATGTGAGGTCTGTGGAATTCTGATGTGATGCTTGAATTGTTTGATAGTGTCTTTATCTTGTTTATGACTTTGGTTGTTTTCTTCTACATCTATATACAGGTAATCTTGAAAAATACAAGGACAGACACTTTTGCCTGTACCTTGGTCATCAAGATGGCGAAATGGGACAGTGCAACGGTCCTGAAGCTTTTGCAAATTTTTTTGGTCTACTTGACTCCCTTCCGCATAATGGAAGCAGATCAAATGGTTCACGCACCTTCAGCAACACGATAGATTTCAGGTACCTTTTCATTTCTCAAGGAACATTCTGAATACGTATTTTGAGTGAAACTTCCTGGCTAGTTGCTATGTTTTCAATTGGATAGCCTTTTGTACCTTTTTTTATCATGATTTCTACCTCGCACCTGGATATCAACCTATTTATGTTGAAGTTTAGATCATTTTAGTTGCTTTCCATTCATTGGAGTTTTTTCACTTGCTTAAATTGATGTTAAATGAATGTAAAACTTGTTTCCATGTCAAGCAAACTTGAGCCATTTTGACATTTCTGGAGTTGTAATCTTCTTTCTCTAAACATAGCAATAGTTCATTGTCAGATGATATTAAAAACATTAGCTATATATCCAAATGGAGGAGCATGTTTAAGGGGTAAACTGCAAGGGAGAAAATTTGTTATTGTCTAGTGTAACATACTAACATTTATGAAATGATGGCTTTCCTTGAGTGAAGTGGAAGAGTTATTGCAAGGGCTACTTGTGAGCTTTATTTCTTGATGCGCTGTAAGGATAGGATCTAGACATATAGTTGATATGAGCTATGGGATAATGATTTGGTCCTAGACATATAGATTGACATTCCATGTATTTGATAGTGCATGTGCATTACATTATTCAGCTACATTGCTCAGCATAATGCACAGTGTCATGATAATAGTTCAAGTCTTTTATCCACTAAAAGGAGATTTTCCTTTTTTAACCATGTCCAGGTACAAGCTTAAGAGAAGATTTGATCGTGGGTCATACGGTGAAGTCTGGTTGGCATTTCACTGGAATTGCTCTGAAGATACAGATATTCATAAAGAGCCTCCATACTTTACCACTGCATTTAAATCAGAGATGTATAATTGCACAAGTTCAGACACAATGTCATCTGATGAAGATCATGTTTCAGGCTCAGTAGATGGTGATTTATTCATACTGAAGCGCATAATGGTAAATGGAATCAGTTGAACACCTGTCTTCGTCGCTTTTTGCCATATGTACATAAGCCCCACATCTGCATTATAGTACGTGTTTAAACAAGAGAACTTAACTCTTGTTCAATAAGCAGTAATAAACTTAGAAAATACCCCCACATCTAAGAGTTCAGAGCTTCCTCGTGCATGCAGTAAGGAGGAGCATTCACCAGTTCTAGGGCAAGCTGCACTTGCTTATTACCTTCGGTCTGGTCCTTAAAACTTTTAAATTATCACATCCTACAGAAAATTTTCAAATATGCTTGTGGCAATGACATATAAGCTCTAGGCCTCATTTCTCCACTCAGGAAAGAATTGCCACTTTACCAGTAAAAAAATTAACAGAAAAATTACATGTGAGGTAAGTACATCTGTTCTGCAAAAGGGTACTCAATGGTGTGATTCATCCAGAAACTGGCCCATCAATTTTTTTAGCTACTTGCTGATCCTGGGAAAGTGCTGAAGAAAACATATAAAATTATTACTGTACAAGCCTAAACTTTTAGGTGTTTGTGTATTTTGTATCCTACTCCTATTCTTAGGATTTATTACAATCCAGGTTATTTGTGATTCTACTGTGTCCAGCTGATTTATTCTTAGTCAGGTTAGGTGTGCAATAAATGAAAGTGTTTTGGATTCCAATTCATTTGACTCATTGGATAGTTTTATACTGGAATATCTGTTATATTTTTGAACTATTTTATTATTCACAAAGCAAACATTTGCTAAAAAGAGCAAACGTATACAAAAAATTTGGATTTCCCTAAAACAATACTAGTGCTAGAAGCCCTGTCTTAGACTTGATTGAAAACTGCAGGTGGAGAGGGGAAATGCAGCTTACTTGAGTGGATTGCGGGAGAAATACTTTGGGGAATTATTTTCAAATGCTTCCAGAACTCTTGAAGGTTTGTCGAGGATGGAATCATCAACTATCTCATTGCATATGCAATACAATCCTGATATCTGTTTAGAAAGGAACTTGTCAGCTACTGAGGAACCACTCAAGCATATCGCTAGGTTTATAGAATCTTTTGAATCAGAATCAAGGGAAATTTGGCTGGTGTATCACAATGAAGGCCGCTCATTATCAAAACTGATATATACCGCTGAAGAAACGAAGTTAGTCACTGGCAACAATAATGAGAGGGTCAGACATATCCAAGTTCTGCACCCATCGAAGTGGTGGCATTGGTTAAGGACAACAAAAGCTGGGCAAAAGCAAATGCAAAACCTCTTATGGCAGCTGGTATGTTTATGCTGACTCTGGTTCTCCTGTGAACCAAATACTATGGATGCATTTTAGTTTCTTCTAGATGTAAGCTGCCATCAACAGTCTAAAAACAAAAAGAGCGACACTTGTTCTGCAAATTGCTTCTTATTGGTGTTTTAGTATATTAACTTATTTTATTTTTTTCCATTTCCAAGTTGATGGGACTGAAGGCTTGTCATGATCGTAATATCACTCACCGGGATATCAAACCTGGTATAAATGATATTGTTGCCTTGTTTTTTGTACTTCTAGAATCCTTTTCTACAGAAAATTTATATTAACTAATCATGTTAACATTTTTTATTTTACACCATGGAAGAGAACATGATCATTTGCTTTGAGGACATGGAGACTGGAAAGTGTCTAAGAGAGGTTCCACCTGAAGCAAAGCAAAATAATCTGAACATGTAGGATTCAAGAAGTTCCTACACTCATGTCCTTTTTACAATTTTCCAGTTTATATTTTATATTTTACATAGGAGTTTCATGATTATTGGTAGTTAGCTGTTGAAGTATTGGTCATGTATTATTGGGTATAGCTAACTTTATTTGCAGAGGAACTTCTCCAGCAGCTGAGCCGATTGCTCCCCACAGAATTTTGTCAAAAACCCTACATTGAGTATCTAAGGTTAACAGAATACATATAAGAGTTGAACCCATATGTATTTCAGTCTAGCTCTGCCTCTTTAAGGATGCTGAAGTGTACTGTAGCAGTAGGATTATGGGAGGGGTTACCTTCTAAAACAAGGAGCCTGTTGCCTAAGATAATTTGTTACCTTCCTAATTAATTAGGAGGTTATCGGTTTAGTTAGATATAATTTCATAGGAATGCAAAGATTGTATTCTCAAGTGTCAAGGTATGTGATCAATGACTAACTGTTTACGGTGTTAGAACCACGGAGTGGTAAGGAAAGAGCGGCAGAAACTATAGTAATTGATTCCTTTTCCCCATTTAACCTTTATCAGACTGCCCATGCCACCTTTATGGAAAGGGACCTATTCTTAAAGAAACATGGAATAGTCAAAGTTTAGATATGATCAAAAACTACTGACGGTCAGGAGACAGGACCAAACCTTACCTCGATGAGAGCAGCTTCACCCTTATCCTGGTCCTCAGTTTAGTCCATACCCCTATGGCCCTATCAATTCACATCATTGCCAGTTGAGCTATTTCAAATTACATTAGCAAATTATCTGAGTAATTTATAACTTCATGTTAGATCAATTTAGACCTTAACACAAATATAAGATCAATTGCAAATCACAGATTTTTATTTGATTTTTGGATTTAGATTTTTTTGGTATCTCAGTTTCTCAATTACTCAACTATGAGTAATGTTTTTCTAAACTATTTGTCTCAACTTCATTATGTATAGAGGTCAGAGCAATTAGATTGCATGTGCCTTCTCATGCTTGCTTTTTCTTTTTTGTGAATTGTGATTGCAGTTTGAGACGTCATTTTTCTGAAACTGCAATAGTCACCATTGCCTGTCTTAAAATGTAAGAAGGGTGTTGCATTCTTCTTGTACTAATAAAGCACAATTTCCTGTACACAGGCGTCTGATTGACTTTGGCAGTGCCATTGATGATTACACATTGAAGAATCTTTATGGTTCAGGGCCTACTCGGTGAGTGATCATTTTCCTTCCCTTCTCTTTCCTTCAGTATTGCTGCAACCTAAAATTAGGATGATCTTGATTTGAGTTGTAGAATTATGCAATTTACGATTGGGAGTAATTTAGGGTATCTTACCTGTATTTTCTTCATTAGTCCAAAGGGTTCATTATTTAGGTTTTCCCAAGTCAATTTTTTATCATATTCATTTAACTGAAGTAATTGAAATGGACGAGGAAGCCCAGCTCAAGTAACATGCGGCAATGTATAGAAGAATGTGTTCCTTGCTACATTTTCTGATGTGCTTGTTTTTAACGTGACATTACACATGGGTTGCATAGCACTACTTTGACTTGTTTTGATCCGTTCTAATCCAATTATATTGCAATTCCAGATCTGAACAGACATTTGAGTACACTCCTCCAGAGGCACTCCTTAATTCAAACTGGTTTCAAGGATCAAAGAGTGCAAGGCTTAAGTATGTCTCTTTAACCATTTCTGTTACTTTAAAGAATTCTGGTATGTGCCAGTATATTTGACATACAGCTGCACTGTGATTCACTGAACTTCTTGTTTGTTTAACTATGTACAGGTATGATATCTGGAGTGTTGGAGTTGTCATGCTAGAGTTGATGGTGGGTTCTCCCCATGTTTTTCAGATAAGTGACCGTACACGTATTTTAATGGATCAGCGTCTTGAAGGGTGGAGTGAACAAACAAAGGAGCTTGCATTCAAGTGAGACAATATTTAGATCTCCCTCCCTCCATCCCTCCCTCTGAAATCTGGATTTATTAGCAAAGCTGATACAGTTTGCAGTTCTTGTTCTCTTGGCAAACTTGATAATATCACAGAAATTTCAGTTTTAAAACATTTCATGTAGTATTATGAACTGCATATTTCCCCTCTGCTTCTTGGGGTATCCCAAATTATTGGCACTGATGAAAATCATAAAATCTACTGCCTTCATTTTTAGGCCTATAAGAACACTTAAATTTCTGTGCTCGCGCTGTTGATATGATATACTGACCTAAAGTAGCATTATCTGGTCCTGAGTCCTCTCTAATCATCATAGTCAATTGTCTATGTTAAATGAATTAGGAAGTGAGGTGTTCCAAATATGTCTGCAGTATGAATGTTTAGAATATTCTTCTAGAGAACAAAAAATTCACTGCCATAATATTCCTGCATTTCCTGTTCTGATGTTAGGTTGAGATCATATATGGAGTTGTGCATTTTAATCCCAGGAATTTCGTCACAACATCATGGCAGTGGTGGCCCAGAACAGGTCAGCAACTCCATTATGTGCTTATTACTGTAATTATAGTTCTGCTGTATTTTCTTCTGCACCATCAATGTTTCTCGTATTCTAAAAATTGTGGGATAAATTGGCACATTGGTGTGTAGATTCATTTCTGCATTGTTCATATGGTGCAAAAATGATGTATATTCTTGGCAATTTTTTTTAATGCTCCTTAACATTGAACGATGAACCCTGAAACCCTCGTTACATATCTGCCATAGTAGAAGTTTCAAGTCTATGTGACAACTGATGATGCCTTTCTTTTACTTTTTTAAGGTTCAATTTGGGTTAGCTTCTTGGAAATGCTCTGAAGAATCATTTGCACATCAAGTGAAGATCAGAGATCCTCTCAAGATTGGGTTGGTGTTTCTTTTCTTGTCCACATTTTCTTTGCCCCAGAATACTTGGACCATCGTCATTTTCATATCTAATAGTTTCATCATTGGCGTTGCTAATGTTTTCAGCTTCCCTAATTTATGGGCACTGCGACTCGCACGCCAGCTACTTGTGTGGCATCCTGTAAGTTCTTGAACCCTGCTCCATAGAACTCCTTAATTGACATTTTAACCCATTCTTGAACACTGCTCCATAGAACTCCGTAATTGACATTTTAACCCTATCAAAAGTCTTGCGGTTAAAAGAGGGGAATAGTAGCTACAGAAGAAGAGAATAGTAGCATCCTGACATGGTTCTCAATATTATTTTTACAGTTATTTCTCATTCTTTTTCTTTATGTGTTGCTATTCCACAAAGGTATAGATATACTTATCCTATATATATTGCAGGAGGATCGTCTAAGTGTCGATGAAGCACTAAATCATCCTTACTTCCAGGAGCCAACGTAAGGAGAGGCGTTTAGTGATCCAAGTTCTAACTAACCTATGGATCTTTAACTCAGTCCTTTCAAGTTTAAGCTGGTCCATTTTGTGCATCTGGCCAGAGGAATTCATGAATCACTTGTAATTACCAACCTGGTTGTGTCATCAGATGCTGTGAATATAACATGAAACAATAGATAGTACATAGTAGCATATGTGAAAATACATGTGTAACCAGCAACGTAGATACAGAGGGTTGTATGGAACAGAGGCAGCTGTGCAATGGAGAAAATGCTGTCTTCAGCAGCGTAGATAAGATTATAGGACCAACTAAAAGCGCCCTTGATTGCATATAAAAGATCAGTTAGGATGCAATAGTGCTAATGTTGTTTTTCAGTTCTCACATACTGAATTATTATTACAATGTGCAAGACCTTGAAGGCCGTGAGAGCAAATAGATGGGTTCAGCATCCTAATTCGTGAATTGTTTGTAACTACCAGCCTGGTTGTGTCGCCTTGTCACCCAGAATTTGCGTTTACAATATGGAATCGGTGCTGAGCCATGTTAGCTGAACTGCATAGAGATTGTTTGATTATTCCACTCACGTGCTCATTCCACATCGTCAGTCTCACCTAGCGCAGCACGCTTGCCTCGCACGGAACCAGCCAGGCCGTGTTCTGGCAGCATCTCCATCTCAGTTGCATGACTAGCCAAATACATTCCGAACAGTGCATGGCCTCTTCAGAAGTCAGAAACTTCGACGCAGAGCTTATCTGCTTGGGAGATATCAGGAGGCAACGGCACCAAAAACACGTCATAGAAGCAGTCGCAGTAATTGCGTGTATTAGACTTCGGGTAGAAACTTCTATAGCTTTATCTATTCACGTCAGTCTGAACTGAACACTCGGTTCAGGCATCAGGATTCCGATTCACTTTGTCACAACAGCACATGCTGAAAACAGCCATGTTATTATAGAAAACGTGATTATACCATCAACCTAAGCGTCTCTGAACATCTACTACTATACTATAGCACGACCTCTTCATCAGACATCAGACCTCATTTCCGTGGTGGCGGCTGCCTCTTGACGGACCGGAGCTGCGCGGAGTTCTCGAAGCAGTGGTAGAACCCAAAGTGTGGGAATCGCTCGTACCACGTGTCCTGCGGGACGTGTGTGTCCCAGTGCTCGCCGCTGCTGCTGCGCCCATACTTGTGCACCCACCCAGACCCATTGTGCTGCTCGCCCCAGGTGCGGTTCCACCGGTCCCCGTACTTGCCCGCCCACCAGGTCTCCCCCTGCTTGATGCCATGGCCATTCGGGTCAAAGTGCTCGTCCCACTTGTCACCCCATTTAGACCATCCGTTGCCTTCCGACCGCTCGGCCCACTTGTCGGTGTACTTTGTGCTGCCGCCAAAGCCATCATACTTCTCGCCCCATCTACATCGAAGAGGATGGTTGAATGGATTTGATTTGAGCTTGCAACTCATTGCATAATGATAAATAGTGGAATGCTCATTGATCAAAGTGATTTAGTTCAGGATAAATAGTGGAAGCTCTTACCTTTCATGCCAAACATGGGCATGACCGACATCCAGTGGTGTGTTTGGATCCAAGCTGCACCATTTATCAGCCCATTTTTCAGTTTGACCAGTCGAGTCATAGTGCTCAAACCATTGTTCTTGCCACTGCTCCCCTTTACCGTTCTGTCCCCACTTGTCTGCAGTCTTCTCCATATGCATAACCCCACATGTGTAATCCTGCAAATTATTATAACTTAGCAAATGTAACCACAAATGAAGCAGATTGAAAAACAGCAGCTGCAAAGTCACATGTCTAAATATGAATTTAGATGTCTCAAGACAGGTGGTACTAATCGGTAACTGCATGAAAATATATTGCTACCCAATAAGCCAGAAATTTTTACCTGCCACATTGACTCCTTCCAGTATTCCCGCCAAACATTGCCTGCAGCATCACGTCCAGACTTCTCTGAACCTAATTCTTTATGATCAAACCGGTCTGAGGCCTCCCAATATTTGTCTTCCCATTCAACAGCACCATCAGCACTAACTCCCCTGATTACGGTCCACTTGCAAACTACACCATCAGGCCTTTGTTCTACACCTGTTTCCTTCCACCACATTGAACCATCTAGATGTATTCCATGTGATGATTTCTCAGTGCTTTCACTAAGTGCTCGAGCCACCTCAGCTGCATTTTTTGAGAACTGCTCTTCAAACGTGTCCTTTTGTTCAGCAGCCAGATCAGCCTTTGAATCCACATTCTCAGGCTCAGCAAATGATTGGAAAGGAGGAAGAGATCGATCTTCCTTCTTTTTGAAGAAAGCTGTCTCAAAAGGGAGTGATAAAGAATCTGCTGATCGTTCCTTTTCCATCAACAGATCAGGCTGACTGGAATCCATTTTCTTGGATGGCTTTAAACCAGTACCGCTTTCCTTTTGTTTACTGCTATCTTGTACTGGAGGTAACCATGACCAGAAATCTGGACCTGGAGTACCAAGCTTGGAACTTGACTGCTTTGAAGGAGATGAGCCCCCAGAGTCTTGCACTGAATGAATGACAAATTGCTGATGTCAGAGTTGAAGCTTAAGTTTACAGGGAGCTGGAGGCTGTTGCGGGTAGTAAAATGCTTTGGCTAAATGTACTGCATAAAACTAAAAAATATCCTTCATGTACAACAAACAGGTAGATTGTGTGATGCTACTTGCAACTAGAAATGCCTTCTAAGTGCATGAAACTTCTGATCGAAAATTCCAAAAAAAGCAGTATATCAGTAGTATAATTATTTCTTCATCCAAATTGTCTATCAGAGAAAAGAAGCTATTGTGGGAAATTTGTTTACTATAATCTCGCATACTGGATGTAGGAAGATAGAGCGACAACTTTTCAGTATATAGAAGACAACCAAATGTTGTATTGGTTAACTAGCAGTTAGTGGTACTTGTATTTATGTTTGCTTGATACAGTAGGCCCCAGGTGGTTTAGCAAAATTAAGAACTCAAGCACTCAGCCTTGTGCTAAGAAATTCATATCCAATACTAAAATTACCTTGAATGGTCTCGATTTGTATATATAGAGGACTACCAAGGACTGTCCTGGTCTGGTTAGTTGGCACTACTTGTAACCATGTTTCCATGGCAGTAGGCACCAGATAATAAGACAAATAACAATTACTGAACAAGAATCCCATACGATGCCAAAATTATCTCACTTGGCAATGATAAAACAAAGAGCAACCGTGTCTCCTAAAAAGCTGCTTTGCTTAGAGATAACTGAAAGAAAGAATCACCAAGAACCTTCAGTTATCCAACACATTCTGCATATGCCAGTTTCTAATTTTTCTTTTAATTTAAGACAAATAATCATGGCTTGATTCTTTGTTACCCAACACATCAAACTCCCCCCTAAGGCCTTGTTTGGCTGCACCTAAATACACTCCAATCCCTATGGTTTTGAGGGGATTGAGGTGTATTTTGAACTAAAATACACTTCAATCCTCTCAAAACCGTAGGGATTGAAGTGTATTTAGGTGCAGCCAAACAAGGCCTAAGCAATTAATGATCTCCTTAGTGTTAACGGAGCTCATTTCTGCCTAATAGTAATGGGCTTATTAAGGCTAAAAGCTACTACTGTAAAAAAGGATCAGGATGAGTAAAAGGCGTGCCGCGTGATCTTTAAACAATCAAATCACACGTGCACCCAGCGGAAAGTGGGAACCAGTACCTTCCGCCGAGGGCGACAGCTGTGCCCGCGCCGCCGGCCGGGAGCTCCGATCTGATCCCCTAGCAGCGTCGCCCGCGGCCGTCTCCGCCACCTGCGGCGGCGTCGGGGGCGGGGACGGCGGCGACTCCTTGAGCACGGCGCGCGCGGCTGCGAGGGCGGCGGCGGCGCGGTCGATGACCTGTTGGCGCTGCACGCGGTCGCGCTCCTCGGGCGGCACCCGCAGCATCTCCTCGAACCGCGCCGTGCGCCGCCGCACGTCCTCGACGGGAGGGGCCGCGGGAGGCGCGTCGGCGGGGGCGCCTGGAGCCGGCGCGCGAGGTCCGCCGACCGCCGCTCCCGCTCCACCGCCTTCCTCCACATGTCCAGGTACGACCCGCCGCCGCTGCCGCCGCCCGCCGAGGAGGTGACCGCGGCGGCGGTGGGGCGGAAGCGCGCATTGCGGTGCAGCGCGCTGGCGCTGGCGCTGGGTCCCCGCGGCGGCGGAGGAGGAGCAGGCGCGGCGCGGGCGAGGAGACGGACGCGGATGCGGCGTTGGGGGCCGCCATGGTGTGAGAGTGGGAGTGGGTGGGTGGGGGGGGGGGTGTAGAGGCCGAGGAGGGAGGGAGGAGGAAGAAGAAGAGGAAGAGTGTGGGTGTGTGTGGTGTGTGGTGGAGGGGAAAAGAGGAGAGGAGGAAAGGGTGTGGGCCCGGTCGCTGCTGACGTGGAAGTGAGCAAGTGGAGGAGATTGTGGTGCGTGTCTCGGCGTCCCACGTGGCGTCAAGGTCAAGGAGCTTTTGGACCACGAGACGGTGGTGGGGCCACGAATGGCCCGCGACGCGACGGGAACGGGGTTCGGAATGCTTCGCTGTGACCGTGACCGTGACCGGATCCGGATGGTTTCAGCGTTTGTCAATGGTCACCCCCTGACCATTAGGGAGTGGATCCAGCAGATATGGCCATACGAGAAAGATCCTATATCTGTATCCGTTTTAGTATATAAAATAAAATATAACAACTATAAATATAATGTATCTGTATTCGATTTAAATATGAATTTTAATTGGATGTATTAGTATTTGTTTTGAAGATTATTATTCTCCATCTCATTCTACAGCCGTATCCGATAAAAATATGAAATATATGAGATATTATATCTATCCGTCAAGTATAAATCGTTTTGAAACCATCTAAATCTTACAATTGTAACTAATTAATTAATTAGCTGTGTAAATGAAAATAAATTTGATATAACAAATGACATGTATTATTATTATTATTTTAAAGCTATCTAAGGCTGATGTGATTTTAATATCATTAGCAATATGTAAATCTTAAGCTTATTAGTTTAGTATATGGCTAATCATATTTTATTTTTTACATATTTTTAGAAAATTATTCTGTTTATTTGAATTCAATACTTAATATATATATAATCTATAATTTTCTTGTATTTTTATATTTAATTGTTAAAATGTAGATATCCGAATTTGAGATATCCTTTTTGCAATAGTATCTGACAATATTCGTATTCATATTCGAATTCAAATTCAAATTAAAGTATGGTAAATATTAATATTCAAATCCTTACCTGCCAAAAGTCCAAAACAGCCATCTTTTCTTTAAAAAAATTTATATAAATTCACAAATTTAACATCACGTCCATTAATTTTATTTTAAAAATGGCACCGTACCTAAGATGTGTTTTGGTTTGTCTAACCCATACAGTAGTATGTTTTCAGAGAATACAGAAAATTTTTTTTTTAATTTTTTTTAAAAATGACCAAAATCAGCATATATTTTTCAGAGAATACAAATTTTTTTTTTGTGCTAAATTTTGCTCCGGTGCTAAATTTTGTATTTGGCCATCCTAGCTCATTTTATAATGGGAAAAGGGTTGAAAATTGACTAAAATCGTATCGGCAACTCGAGGCACCGCAACCAACACGCTTACACGCCTCTCTCCTGTTTTGTCCTCAGGTGCCTTGTTTTGCCTCATGAGCAGAGACCCAAGCTCCTCCGTCCAACTCCAGTCCGAGATCTGCTATTTGTTTCTGCGCCATGATCGAGCACAGAACCCAAGCGCCATGACATGACGATCTCGGCGGCTCTGCCAGGTCGCCAAGAGAGCTCACCAACGCATGCTACAGTCTCCATCAGAATTCAGCAGTCACAATCTCATTCTTCATAACTGCAACATCATCGGTTGTGTTAACAGCCACGAAACACGCTACAAGAGGAAATCACACATCAACACTGCACCATCCACCGAATGAAAATGCTTCCAAAAACATCAAACGCTCCTTCATCAGGCCAATACCTGAACATTCGGTACCTGAACATCTGAATATCAAGCAGGTCAAATGAGAAGGAATCTTCCAAGAAAACATGCACATTAAGTTGCAGGTACTTGAAAGGACTCATTCCCAAAATATTCATTACATCATGCCTCATGTGATAACAAGTGCTACATTCTCTGTCAGAATTCAGAAGATATTCTTCATAAGTGCAAAATTAGTAGTACTAACAGCCATGATAAATATGGTAATGCTACAAGAGAAAATCTCATATCTATTTTTAACTTGCAGCTGAATTCCCAGGTGCAAACAGCAAATCAAGCTGGTCTTTTATGGAGATCCATACATCCTTGTAAGATTTACTAATAATCAATACAGGCTGGCCCCTCCAAGAAAATGATACTTTGCAGGGAGAAATCTTATCTGTTCCCGACAAGTCCCTTTGCTTGAGAAGAGATCGATCAGAACTATTGTGGTTGAATGTTCAAGTGAGAAATTCCTCTCATCAATTTTGGACAGGTAAATTCCAGCCCTGACTATTTCATTTTTATCTAGTAACTCCCTGACCACACGATTCAGCAACCGAGAGTTGGGCTGACAGCCGGCATTCTCCATGGATGAAAACATCTCATCTGCCTCTTCCACCAATCCTTCTTTTATAAGATTTGTCATCATTATACTGTAAGTCACAACACAAGGCACCAGCCCACTTCTTGAGATAGAACCAAACAGATCCTTAGCTTCTTCAACTCTCCTGGTTTGAAACATTCCATCTATCATGATATTCAGAGTTGTGACATCAATCTTTACATTCATTGCACGTAGTTCTTTGAAAAGCAAGACTGCTTCATCAGAGCAGTTGTTTTTAAAAAGTCCACCAAGAACTATGCTGTAAGTATATTTGTCCATTGCGATTCCACTTTCAGTCATTTCATGGAATGTCACCTTTGCAGGAACTGTTCTCCCAGCCTGAAATAATCCGTGAAGTATGGTGTTGTACAAACTAGCTGAAGGCTTTATTCCCTTATGCAAAATTTCTCTGAAAAGACTCAAACCTTCATCAATCCTTCCAGCTTTACAATAGCCATTAACAAGTGTACCATACACCACATCATTTGGTTCAACGCCAGTTGACACCATAGCATCAAATACTCTTAATGCTTCCTCCATCTTGCCAATTAGACAGTACCCATCCATCAGCGTAGAATACACCATTACATTAGGACGCAGACCAATATTTACAGTTAAGTCAAATATAATTTGTGCATCCTTTACCCTTCCTAGGTTGGAAAGGTTGTTTATTATAGAACTGAAGAAAGCAATGTCAGGGTGTATACCTTTATTCACCATTTGCAAAACCAATTCCTTGGCTTTCAGTAAACTACCATAAGTACAAAAACCTTGAATCAGGCAGTGGTAAGTACATTTATCAGGTGCTACCCCTTGATCAATCATCTGATTCTGCAAAGAGCAGCAATCACTGTCGTATAGGTTACCACATCAGGTTCCACTCCTTGCTCCCTCATTTCAATGAAGATAGTAGTAGCCCTATCTAGCATTCCACATTTAGCATATGCCTTGATCAGCACATTGAAAATATGGATGTCAGGTGCAATACTGTCAGATAGCATCAAATCAAAGAGACCTGTCATATCATCTAGGCATCCTTTAGTAGCGTACCCATTAAGCATGATTTGGTAGGAGAAAATATCAGGTTTTTGGCCCTTCATTGCCATTGAGTCAAAAACATCTCTAGCATCCTTGATTTTTCCATGCTTGCAAAGGGAAGCCATTAACATGTTGAAAGTAACAACATCTGGTAAGATGCCCTGACTTGTCATCTCTTTAAATACCCTCACTGCCTCCCTCCACTGGCCCACAGAGGAATATCCATAGATCAAGTTATTATATGTCGTGTGATCTGGCCGCACACCTTTATCAACCATTTGTCGCAGGACATCCTCTGCCTTGTCCATTGCTCTTGCCTTACATAGTGCATCGATAACAGAGTTATAAGTCACAAAATTAGGTGAAATGCCCCGCTGCACCATTTCATTGAATAGATCGCATGCTTTATTAGCATTGCGCTCCTTAAAGAAGCCATCGATGACTGTAGTATACGACGTCGGGCGAGCAGACAGTTGTCCTTTCAGCCATCATCCGTAGTATACGCAAGTACGTCGGGCGAGCAGACAGTTGTCCTTTCAGCCATCATCCGTAAGCAATTCACCTGCCTGGCCACTCTTTCCGTCGTTGCACAAGCTCTTCAGAAGTATGCAGTACGAGAAAGCACTAGGCTCACAGCCTAACTCAAGCATTCTGTTGAGTAGGATGTCCAAAGCCTCGTCTGTCCGCTTTGCTTCACAAAGGCCCTTGAGAAGGTTGTTGATCATGATCGTATCCACGCCCAAGCCTGTCTTGAGGACCTGGCCGAAGAAGGCCGGCGCCAGCTCCGGGTGGTGCGCGCGGGTGCAGCAGTCCATGAGGATGCCATAGGTGCAGATTGTTGGGGACAGCACCCGCAGACCATCAGCTCGAGACGCGCGGTTGAAGAGTGAGACGGCGAGGGCGGGGCCATCTCTGCAGGCGGCGGAGGAAGGCGCACGCGCGAGCACGGCGAGGAACCCGTTCAGCGCGCGCTCAGGGATGAGGGTGGCTTGGCGCAGCAATTCGGTGGTGTGCCTCCTCGGGGCAGAGGGTCCCTGACCCCACGCGCGCCGTGGCGGAGGCGAGGGAGAGGTGGGGGGCGCGTGGCGACGGCGAGGAGAAAGCGGCGGTGGTGAAGACGGCGGAGGAGATGCAGGCACGCGACGACATTGCCGCGTGCGTGCGTGGGATATAGCGCCCAGGTTCGGCTGCTTCTCTCGCCCTCCGGTGAGAGGCCTCCAGCGGCGCGTGCTACGCACTCGATATTCGATCACAAGTGAATGGAGATTCTTGGAACGGAGCAGCAAGGATTGGAAGGACGACACGACTGGTTCCGCGAGGTAGGAGACAACCAACAGCCAACAGCCAACAGGTTCAGAATTCTGATTTTTTTTTTTTTTTTTTTTTTTGGGGGAAAGCTCAGAATTGTGTTGAATCCAATGGTTGAAACCCGTGGAGAACAGTAATGACTATTTCCGGTCTTTTGCTAGCCAAAGATGAAAAACAGTAATGACTCTAAAGTTAGCGCAATATATAGAAAAGTTGGAAGGTGAAAAAGACATAAATTTTTGTTCAAATTAATAGCTCTTCATGTAATAATAAGGTATTTAAAGAGTGAGTTAAGAAAGACTCAGAATTTTCTAGAGCGAGCGCGTGGCTTCAAGTAAAATCAATTACCTCTAAACTTGGTGGAGGGTGTCATCTTGATCCTGAAACTCCTAAAATACACATCTAGATCCATAAATTAGGCACGCGAGACATCACAGATCTAAATGGGTCCAAGCTAGACCCGCTTGCTGATGTGGTGGGCCACGCTGCTACCAACAATGCCAGGCTAGCTTCTAAACTTATTAAAGTGTGTCATCTAGGTCTCTTGTCATCCAAGTCTTTCAAATTTCAAAATGCACAACCACATACATAAACTAGATCCACGCAACATTGCAGTTCCAAATAGATCTGGTATTAGGAATAGTGTCAATTTGGATATTTGTATTCTTATTCGATTTTAATATAGATACTAAGTGGATGTATTCATATTTGTTTTCTATAATCTCTATCTGATGCCATATTCGTATAAAAAAATAATGTCAAATATTCAACATTATCTGTATTTGCAAATAATAAAGTACCCTATAAAGTTATCTAAAACTTATATGTATGATAAATTAGTAATGTAAATTATAACAAACTTTGATATAACAAAACAAATCTACAGCATTTACACTAGTTAATACTTCTCTCTGTGGCTAATAGCATCATTTGGTATTATTATCATTAATGATATATAAATATTAGTTTTATTATGGCTAATCCTATTAGTTTTAAGTAATTTAATTATTCATGTATTAGTAAAATTATTTTTGTATCTTTTAAACTATTTAGTGGTAAGTATTATTTATAATTTTATTATTTTGGGCATATCTATTATTGAAATATTTATTATATATCTTATTTTATAAGTTGTGCTATCTACATAGATTGTATAATCATATTGTCCAGTTGACTATACATGCATAATGATTTGTTTTATTAAACTATCAATAAGAAAATATATGTGTTATTATAAAATCTAGAGGTCACAAATAGTCGATCCCAGCGTGGACTACCATTTCGGCAAACAGTTCTAGTCTAGACGTATTTGGACTTGTAACGTAGTGTGTGCCTAGTTCATGTATGTAGTTATTATTTTGAAAGTTTAGGGATCTTTATGACACACTCTACCAAATTTAAAGGCTAGTCTAGCATCGCTGGTGCTAGCATGGACTACCACATCAGCAAACAGGTCTAGTTGGACACGTTTGGACCTATGACGTACAATATGTCTAGTTTATAGACCTGGATGTGTATTTTAGAAGTTTGAGGACCTAAATGACATCCTCCGTCAAATTTAGGGGCCGTCGGTGCATTTTACTCCATCACTTCTTATCCTATTTGAGTGACTGAGCTCTGTGAGATAGAGAGCGAGTAAATTTGAAAATAGGATTGAAGAGTCTGATGGAGACGATTTAGGCCCATATATTAGCTATATATGCTTCACGATATTCTTTTAGTTAATCTCTTAGAGTTGCCCTTGCCTATCATAATAGCTACTCCCTCCATACTCATAAAAGTTGATGTTTTGGACAAGATTTGGGTCAAATATTAGAAACATAAACTATCAATAACTTTTAAAATATTTAGTTTAAAAAGGTGAAACTTATATATATATATATATAAATATTTCATCCTATATATATATATTAGTTTGAAACCCCTATGTTAATATCTCTAGATTTAAGATGTATATGACCGAAAAAATGATGGATATATGTACATGAAGTATATGATCATACTATACCACCTATGGTAATATATATGTCAAGTATGCATGCATACATAGAGTATGTGGTTATACTTAACATATATACTAAAATTTACTATATTTTTTTATAATATATTAAAAAGTATGGGTTCCTTTAAAAATTTTATATTGAGTTTCGAAAATATGAAGTATCTTAGTATGAGTATATAAACATACTTAAAGTGACAAACAAGTATAAATATATACACAATATATTGTTTTGAAGATGTGAGTAACTACTCCCAGGAGTAGGTTTTGAAACCCGCTTTTATAAAAGTAATTTTATTTTTAGTTTTTCTTATATATTTTAATAAAAATGATGGATAAAGTTAGATTTTAAAGACCATGTCCTTGTCCAAAACATCAACTTTTATGGGTATGGAGGGAGTATGCATAAAAGCCCGCGGATCCAGCTGCGCAATCGTATCACAAAACCCGCGGGAAGATTCATAGTGACAGTGGAGTCACAAATAAAAAAATATAGTTAACATAGTATTCCTAAAATATTGACTATAGTTTTCAGGTTCAGCAACCGTAATTACAACCGCGAGAACACGGTGCCGAAACAGCACGAGACCTTAATATATTGAGTTTCAAACGGATGCATGCCCTTGGGCCCACTGGCCGCACAGGCGGGCGGGCGAGCAGGACACCGGCACTGGCAGGGCAGGGCGAGCCGGCGGTAAACGAGCAAGCAGATGGCCCACCTTCTCATCCCCTTTCGGTCGGTTTGGATGTGTTTAGATAATATTTGGAAACTGAATCCTTCTCTTCAGCTACTGAAAACCGATTACTCTGAATGAACGTAAAAAGATATTATATTACATTATATATATAATGTGATTTATTTGAAGGGTTTATTTTGCATCATTTAGCAACACAATGGTATATAAAAATGATATTCATGATTGATCATGACTATATTCACTTTAAATGATTTGTAGATAGCCAAATAGACAAAGATAATGGGTTGTAAGTGGTGTCTTTTTGACTATCTCTATTGTAATTCTAAGAATTTAAAGACAATTTGCTTCTCATCCCCCCTTATAGTAGTTGCCTTAACCCCACCAACTCCACGCACGAAAGCCAGCAAATTCGAAGGTGGTGGATCTGCCACACTGCTGCCACAGTCGCTGCCCACGAGGCCATCCATGTCCTCGCCACCCCTTCCGGTAACTGTGGGGGACGTTGGCAAATGGCAACCTCTAGGACGGCGTAACCTTGGGCCTTTGACTCACTGCAGTTGTTGGCCTTAGGGGGCCTTTAGACTATCCGGCTATCCGCATTCATTAATCCTCTATTTTCAAACATTTAGCTATAAATCCTGCGGTTTAAAAGCAAGATTCTCTCATCTATACATATTTTCCCCGCGACCCATCATTCTCCCCATCTCATACTAAGATATCAACTACTAACAACGGCCCCACTTATCATTTTTTTGTGTAAATTTTATCTAAATATATCCAAATTAAATTCGAGATCTTGTTTTGAAAGGATTTATTGAAAGAGAATTTAATGGTGGATGGATCGGAATTTAATTTTGTTTTTGTAGTTTGTGAGTTAAAACATGTTATAGCTTACGTTGCAACCCGTTCCGGGTGGGAGGCCGTCCGGTAAATGCTTTTCCAGCAGCAAGTGATACAACACATGCAAGCAATGAGCTTTTGCTCGCCACATGCATTGGGACAATAGATGTTTTTACAAGATTCCAAAAACGCATAGCCTTAGATCAAGGGCAATGATGCAACCCGCTAGCCGGCTAAATAGACTCCACCGTGGCTGGCATTTAATACGGCAAGGAGCAGCAGTAGCTTTGCAGCAGCGCATGCAAGCAATGAGGAGCGAGCTCAGCAGGATAACAGCTAATGGGGAGTTATTGCAATAATGGCGCGCCCGAATTTAAGGCTATGTGTTTCGTAAAAACGCCTTTTTAGTTAATCCATGCCCCTCTCTCTTCCACCCTCTGCGCCAGCTAGGATTCAGCAGCCTTGCCGCCAACTGTAATAGCTCTTAGTGACAACATCCGTCTCCTCTAGCCACTCTGTTGTCTCTGAACCCCTGCACGTCTTCCTTGTTGGGGAAGGCGACCCCTGCCCGGAGGTGGACCCAGAGCACCAGGCCAACATGAGCAGCCCCAGCTAAACTGTAGTTAGTTTGACCAAATTTAGCATGTAGTATTTGCTTGGGTGCTATTTTCCATTCTAGTTCATTTTATATTATAGTGGTTAAAATTGATAAAAATTATCATAGCTACTAATTTGATGCGCGACTAGTACTAGTTTAGTTTAGTAGTCGAGTAACAAACCAAACAGCGTCTCGAATAACCTTGCCAACTTTGACACCATGCGAGTTGTTCGTTTTGGGCCGATTGGCAGATGGCAGGCTGGCACCAACACGCCAATATCCAACCCTTGGTCCTCACAATCACAGGTGCCCTGTTCTGCATCATGACTATGAACAGAAACCCCAAGCTCCTCCGTCCGACTCCAGTCTGAGAGCTACTTCTGTTCTGTGACATCAGTTGTGTTAACATCAGTTGAACCCAAGCGCCATGACAACCCGAGCTCGGCAGCTCTGCCAGGTCGCCAAGAGAGCTCAAGCTCCATTCTCCATCAGAATACACCACCAGCAGTCATAATCTTTTTCTTCAGAAGTGCAACACCAGTTATGTTAACAGCCACGATAAAACATGCTACAATAGAAAATAACACATCAGTTGTGTACGGGGAAGTACATAGTTTGGAGAGTAAAACATCAACACTGCTGCTGCACCACCCGCCGAACGAGAATAAAAACATCGAACACTCCTTTATATTATCCGGCCATTTACCTGAACATTCAGTACAGAATTGTTGAATCAAAAGCAAAAGAACATCTGAACATCAAGCAGGCCAAATGAGAAGAAATCTTCCAAGAAAACATGCACATCAGGTGAACTAACTGTTTTAGATAAGATCACATTTAGCCTACTAGTGGCAGGTGCGTGAAAGGACTCGTTCCAAAAAAATATTCATTATATCATGCTGGGTGATCACAAGTGCTACATTCTCTGTCAGAATTCAGACGTCATTCTTCATAAGTGCAACATTAGTAGTATTAACAACCATGATAAATATGGTAATGCTACAAGAGAAAATCTCACATCTACTTTCAACTTGCAGCTGATTTCCTAGGTGTAATCAGCAAATCAAGGTGGTCTTTTTTGGAGATCCATACATCCTTGTAAGATTTAGTAACAATCAATACAGGCTGGCCTCTCCAAGAAAATGATACTTTGCAGGGAGAAATCTTATGTGTTCCCGACAAGTCCCGTTGCTTGAGAACAGATCGATCAGCAACGTTGTGGTTGAATGTTCAAGTGAGAAATTCCTCTCATCAATTTTGGACAGGTAAGTTCCAGCCCTAACTATTTCATTTTTCTCTAGTAGCTCCCTCACCACACGATTCAGCAATCGAGAGTCGGGATCACAGCCAGCATTCTCCATGGATGAAAACATATCATCTGCCTCTTCCACCAATCCTTCTTTTATAAGATTTGTCATCATTACAGTGTAAGTTACAACACAAGGTACCAGCCCACTTTCCGAGATTGAAGCAAACAGACTTTTGGCTTCTTCAACTCTCCTGGTTTGAAACATTCCATCTATCATGATAGTAAAAGTTGTGACATCAATCTTTACATTCATTGCACGTAGTTCTTTGAAAAGCAAGATTGCTTCATCAGAACAGTTGTTTTTAAAAAGTCCACCAAGAACTATGCTGTAAGTATATGTGTCCATTGCGACTCCACTTTCAGCCATTTCATGAAGTTTCGCCTTTGCGGGAACTGTTCTCCCAGCCTGAAATAACCCATGAAGTATGGCGTTGTATAAACTAGTTGTAGGCTTTATTCCCTTATGCAAAATTTCTCTGAAAAGACTCAAGCCATCATCGATCTTTCCAACTTTACAATAGCCATTAATGAGTGTACCGTACACTACAACATTTGGTTGAATGCCAGCTGACATCATAGCATCAAATACTCTTGATGCTTTCTCCATCTCGCCAACTAGACAGTACCCATCCATCAGCGTACTATACACCATAACAGTAGGACGCAGACCAATACTTACAGTTAAGTCAAATATATTTTGTGCTTCCAATACCCTTCCCACTTTGCAAAGGTTGTTTATTATTGAACTGAAGAAAACAATGTCAGGATGCATACCTTTATTTATCATTTCCAGAGCCAATTCCTTGGCTTTCAGCAAACCACCATGAATACAAAAACCTTGAATCAGGCAAAGGTAAGTAGACATATTGGGTGCCACTCCTTGATCGATCATCTGATTAAATTTTTCCACAGCAACATCCATCTTACCAATCCTGCAAAGCGCAGCTATCACTGTCAAACAGGTTACTGCATTAGGTTTCACTCCTTGCTCCCTCATTTCATTGAAGATGGTCATAGACTTATCTAGCATTCCACAGTTAGCATATGCCTTGATCAACACACTGAAAACATGGATGTCAGGTGCAATACTGTCTCCTAGCATCAAATTGAAGAGATCTGTCATATCAACTAGGCATCCTTTATTGGCGTACCCGTTGAGCATAATTTGGTAGCAGATAATATCAGGTTTTTGGCCCTTCTTTGCAATTGAGTCAAAAACATATCTAGCATCCTTGATTTTTCCATGCTTGCAAAGGGAAGTCATTAACATGCTCAAAGTAACAACATCTGGTAAGATGCCCTGAGTTGTCATTTCTTTAAATACCCTAACTGCCTCCTTCCACTGGCCCCGAGAGGAATATCCATAGATCAAGTTATTATAAGTCCTGTTATCTGGCTGAATACCTCTATCAACCATTTGTCGAAGGACATCCTCTGCCCTGTCCATTGCTCTTGCCTTACACAGTGCATGAATAATGGAGCTATAAGTCACTAAATCAGGTGAAATGCCCTGCTGCATCATTTTGTTGAATAGATTGCATGCTTTAATAATATCACCCTGCTTAAAGAAGCCATCGATGACTGTATTATAAGCAACCACATTGGGCGAGCAGACAGCTCCCCTTCCAGCCATCATCCGTAGCAATTCATCTGCCTGGCCACTCTTTCCGTTGTCGCAGAGGCTCTTCAGAAGTATGCAGTACGAGATAACATCAGGCACACAGCCCAACTCAGGCATTCTGTGGAGAAGGGTGTCCAAAGCCTCATCAGTCCGCTTTGCTTCACAAAGGCCCTTGAGAAGGTTGTTGATCATGATGGTACTGATGCACAAGCCTATCTTGAGGACCTGGCCGAAGAAAGCCAGCGTTAGCTCCGGGCGGTGCGCGCGGGTGCAGCAATCCATGAGAATACCGTAGGTGTGGCATGTCGGAGACAGCACCCGCTGGCCGTGAGCTCCAGATGCGCGGTTGAAGAGTGCGATGGCCAGGGCAGGGCCATCTCTGCAGGCGGCAGAGGCCGGTGCCCGCGCGAGCGCGGCGAGGAACCCGTTCAGCTCGCGCACGGGCACGGGGTTGGCTTGACGCAGCAATTCGTCGAACAGGTCGTGTGCCTCCTCAGGGCGGAACGTCCCTTTCCGCACGAGCGCAGTGGCGGTGGCGAGCGTGAGGCGAGGAGCGCGCGGTGACGGCGAGGAGCAAGCAGCGGTGGTGAAGACGGCGGAGGAGATGCGGGCACATGACGGCATTGCGGCGTGGGATCTTTGGCGTCCTGGTTCCGCCGCTTCTCTCGCCCTCCGTCGAGAGGACGCCCAGCGGCGCTAGAGCAGGCGCTGGTGGATATCAACACGAGCAAGCGCCTGTCATGTTTGGTGACGCCGGCTGGCCCGCCGCCGCCGGCGGTTCCCATCACCGTGGGGTTGCCCCCACCGGTGCAGTGAAGGCCATGGAGCTGGCGTTTCGTGGATTCGTGGGAAGAGGAGTCGAGGATCGAGGATGTGGCGTGCTCGCGGTAAATGAGAGGCGCCGGCGGTGGAAGCCTCCGGAGCTCGGCGGCGCGTCGCCGGCGAGGCTCCGCGGACCGGGGTCACGGGGGAGAGTTTGGGCCTTCGGGGGATTTGGCAGTGGCTACGGAAGACGGATGTAGGCCATTAGATCCTTCACCAATGGTGCCTAATAATTTTTACCATTTATTCATTTTTGTAAATATAGTTAAATACTCCTCTCTGTTCTAAAAAAAAAAATAAATACTCCACTGTCAAAAAAAAATAAAAGAACGTCTAGGATTTGGGATTTGAGTGTGCAAATTAGTGTGAGTATAAAATTACATTATTACCCTTATAAAATGCAACAAACGTCCATAAACAGTTGACCATCACATGTAACTAGTAGTATGTCCATGCTAATCCTACGGTATAAGACATACAAATTATAACAACAAAAATATGAGGCGACGAAAAGAACCTTTCTAGATGAAAAATATTTTGCAAACCGGTAACCTCTAAAATTTTGTAGCCAACTTTTTCATTCAAATTATATGAAACAACAAAACCTCTAATAATCAAAAGTTTCTTGAAATACTAAAATGAACTCTTTCTAAATGACAAATCCATTTGATGGATGTCTCGTGCTTAACCTGTGCTCTTCAATCGGGTGTACCTCAACCACCGGGACAATGCGGCATATTAGATGAGGAAAATGAATGTAAGATGCATTTTTAAAAATGATTTTATACATGGACACGTGTGAAAATAAATGGATCCTCAGCCACAACCTTCCAAAGATATAATAGTATCTTTTGGATATTGGGATATGAGAGGTGGGATAATAAAAGGAAAATAGATGAAGTGTAGGATTAAAAATGAGGTGTGAAAATGGATGGATAGGATATAATAGTTTTTGGAGATCAAAAACGCCTCCTTAGCAGTAGTGATTGCTCTTGTTTGCAAAAAGGGTAGTACCCGAGCCGGGGGGTTGATCTGAGCCCAAACCAGGGTAGCATCCAAGAGTGGCGGCAGCAGGCTCGGAAGAGAGATGATGCCGATGACTCGAGGAGACCTAAGGTCGATATAGATATTAAAAGAGCTAAAAGTTAAAATAAGAAAGAAAAAAGAAAAGAGAAGTGGACAAGAGACAGAAGGGGATTATGGACAATTCACTATTACCATCTACCAATGAAGCTATTTTATTTTACCAAACAAAAAATTAAATGAACTTCAATTTCACTCGTAAAATTGCTTCATCAGAGAAAATTAGAAATAGTTTGCTCCACAGGTGAAACCAAACCCGTAATGTTGGAATGTTTATTTACGTGAAGTTAGAGCGATATGGTACGAGACCCGATGGGACACACATGGTAGGCTGCCACAACTGGTTTTGTTTGTGAACCATGGCCCATGGAGAGTGGAGCTTATCACCCAGACCAACTCGTTCTTTGAAAGGTCCTCTATCTAGGCTTTCTCAAATTTCGTGCAAATTCATTTTAACGTTAGAGCTTTTGTAACCTCTACTCCGTCTTTTTTTTCCCTATGATGAACTTCAATGCAAAGTCTAGAGCATTTTTTTTCTGTAAATAAAAAGTACGGAGTAGCAATTTGTAAATTGTATAAAATAAAAAAAAAGTGTAATTGGAGAGACCCAAATCCTGCCTCTTGGGTCGGTCGTACGCCGGCCCGGCCCGGCCCAAAACACGCTTTCTTCCTTCTCCCAACGACGGACGAAGCTTCCTCTCCCTGCCTGGCACGAACGGAGCACGAATATCCATCCATCCATCCAACCGCTCCTCCTCCCTCGTCCGGCACCGGCAGGCGACGACTCGATTCCTTCCTTCCTCGTCCTCGTCTCTTTCACCAGCGACTCCGGTCTCCTCCTCCTCCCCCGCCGCCGCCGCCGCCGGAGAGAACGATCTGACCCCGACCGCGAGCGCCCGATCCACCCACCAACCGCCGGCGCGCGCGAAAGATTCAGATTTGGCCCGTCACCAGCAAGGGAGAGGAAGCGAGGATGGGCGCGTGGATGTCGCGCGTGTGGTTCCTCATGTTCCCGGCGCGGGAGTACAAGCTCGTCGTCGTGGGGCTCGACAACGCCGGGAAGACCACCACGCTCTACAAGCTCCACCTCGGCGAGGCCGTCACCGCCGCGCCCACCATCGGCAGCAACGTCGAGGAGGTCGTCTTCAAGAACCTGCGATTCGAGGTCAGCTCCCCCCCCCCGCCCGGTCCCACCCACCCCCCCCCTCTCTCTCTCTCTTCCTCCCACCCCGGGCCGTAGAGCGCGAATTCTAGGCTCGATGGATTCACTGCGTGCGCGGGCCTGCGCCGCGGTCGCCGCCGGATCGGCCGCTGCGGTGGAGGCCGGTTTCTCCGTTAGGCGGGCCTATGATCTATGCACTACAGGTACAGGCCGTAGAGGGGAAAGGTGAAATTTTGTGTTGCTTTCGCTGCCCTTGTTGCGTTGTTCATAGGAGGATTGAGAATTTGAGATGCCCTGCTACCTACTAGCTGTGTTCAGGGCCCTTGTAGGTATCTGAAGTTGTGCTTGAGAATTCATGAAAAATTGAGAACCTTGTCATCTAGGATGAATGCATTAGCTTGAGATCTGCTTGCGAATCGATAAGATGCTGGTGGTTTATACTGCATGAATCCATCAACACTGGCGGCACAAGTCCACAACCCTTTGCCTGGTGCCCTTTAGTCTGTTTTTACTTGTTAGAACCGGATTACCACACAGTTTAGGATTCAATGGTTATGTGTATGATCTGCCCTTTTGGAAGTTGTTTTGCTCAACCTTCTAATCTAGCTGTGATGGCCACCTCACTATTAACAATGGACAACGATGTGTTCTATGTTTCATCACGGGATTATTCCAACCTGGTTTTCCAATTCCTGTTCTAGATCAAACGGGCAGCTAGTATTTTTTTTTTTTTTTTTGGCTAACACATTTGTCAATTTGGTGATGGAATAAATAAAATCTTTTCATCACACATATTCGTTTGGGTAACACATTAGTGAGTTCAACCTCCAGTTCTAATCTAATGGATTTGATATCCTTAGGCTCAACCAGCCTCCATCTTTGAGTAGGCCTTTCATGTTTTTGCTAGCTTAAAATATTGAGTTGTTCATCATCATGTAGTTGTGTCATATTAATCAGTTAAACTGTATCAAATTCATTAGGCAAAGATTTAGAAGATTTGAGTCCCTAGGTTACTCTCCATATAAAAACTTTTGAATTTCGATTGACTGAAATGAATCTTACAAAACAATAAAACTCTTTGTTGGCCTGTACAAACACTGCTAAGAATAATACCTGTCTACAATCATACCTTTGATTGGAGAATATATTCTTTGGGCAGCTTCATTGCAAAATGAAAGAATAAAAAACACAGATGCTCAGACATTCGGCACCTTGTACCGTCAAAGCATCACTTTATGCAATAAGTGCTTGTAATTTATAGCGCTACATTTATTTTCTTCATGCTTTCTTGAAGGAAACAAAAACATCTGTTTAGGGAGTTGGCTAATAGAAAAATGAAAAAGAATCTGTTTATTTAATACTGGTACAATGTTCGCTTGTCTCCTGGAAAGAAGTATTTTGCTGCAAGTGGTGTGAGCTTTTGTGACAATATTTAACTAGTTACTTCTGTGGTCCTCTTTAGCTCTTCAGTTCTGCAAGCATCAAGGAGATTTTTCTTCTTGTTGCTTATCAACAATAGTGGTGTGTTACTAACATTATTATGTAACAAATCCGGTAACGGCACAGAACGAGCTCATTTTGTGTATGTTTAGTACTCTAACCACATCCAGTGCATTTTCCAGAGCCAAACCTATGTCATAGGGGTTGAGCTGCCATACATACAGCTTATGCTAACATACTGCTTGAATGAACCAGGTCTGGGATCTAGGAGGGCAAGAAAGCCTGCGCACCTCGTGGGCGACGTACTACCGAGGGACGCACGCGGTCATCGTGGTGATCGACAGCACGGACCGTGCCCGGATCCACATAATCAAGGACGAGCTGTTCCGGCTGCTCCAGCACGCAGACCTGGAGGGCGCGGTGGTCCTGGTGTTTGCCAACAAGCAGGACCTCAAGGACGCTATGCCCCCCGCAGAGATCACCGACGCGCTCTCCCTCCACAGCATAAAGAACCACGACTGGCACATCCAGGCCTCGTGCGCCATCACCGGCGAGGGCCTCTACGACGGCCTCGGCTGGATCGCGCAGAAGGTCAAGGCGACCACGAGCTGACGTGCGTCGTAGCAATTGGTTTTTGTGGTTCATGAATGGAATTTGTTGAAGGCTAGGAGGGGGGTGGCAGGATGGGTTTGTTCCTTCCTGCCACCACGCCCCAATGCCTTGTTTATGTTTTATTAAGAAAAAACGGGTTAAACTTTGTGTCTGTATTCCAACCAATCTGAATATATGAAAATTGGAAAGAAAAAAAAGTGAGCAAATTTGCACGCCATCATCAGACATGAGATTTGTGCAAACGCCTTCAGTCAGTGAGCCTCATGGGTGGAATCAAGCTTGCAGTGCAAGTGATAAACAAGAGATGAAGCCTTGCATTAAGATGAGTTGCCGCTGACCTCAGAAGAAGATACCCCTTGCCCTCCTGGAGAGAGGTTGTCAAATGTCAAGTCTTCCCCCCTCGTCGGCTTCATCTGTTGATGCGTCAGATCGCTCTTCCAAGTGGGCAGAAATGAGAGGAATGTCGTCGGCACGCAACAGGAGCAGCAGGGACCGCCGAATGATTTTGTTGGTCTGGCTGTTGCGACCGTACGCTACAGTGATGTCACGCGCATGTTTTGAGCATGGGTTTGTGTCTGAAGCAACAGCTGAGTGAATGTTAAGGGCTGCCTGTTGCGTCAGTGTACGAATTGAGGGGCAAAGGACCTTACAAAGATAGGCATCGTACTACGCCGAATTCGTCACACCCAACCAATGAAGGGATTGAGGTGATGCCGGCCTCAATGTTCTTCTGCGTGCAGCCGTGGCGGCCGCCGAAGCTCAACGACGACGAAGGTCGCGTCACCGTACGGCCGGCGATGCTGCGGCGCATATGATGCACATGCTGAGTGCATCAGAATTCAGAAGTTATTGATTGATGATGCTACTGCCTGCCCTTTGTGATAAGACGCCACCGTTTTCCGACATAGGACCCGTCTATTTTTTTTCCTTCAGTTTTTGGAAAACATTCTTTCAGGCACGAAACCAAGGTTTTGCTAACACTGTCATATCTTTGCTTGGTATTTGATTTTAATATTATCTAGTTTTGACCCAAAAAAAAAAAAGAAACTGTAAAGGATGCAGTTCTAGCATAGTGCTAAGTCAAAGGATCTCAAATTTGACCGAATTTATATAAAAATTGATATTTAGCATATTAGATTTTTCATAAAATGTATTTTTATAGTATACTTGTTTTGGAGTCATAAATATTAGTTTTATTTCTCTATAAATTTTGTCAACTATAAAATAATTTGGCTCATATCAAACCTTGAATAGCATCCTTTCTAGGATATAGGTACTACTCCCTCCGTTCTAAATTGTAAGTCGCTTTGACTTTTTTGGTTGATCTATTTTGCTATATGTCTAGACACATTATTATATATCTAGATACATAGCAAAATAGATGTACCATAAAAGTCAAAGTGACTTATAATTTGGAACCGAAGGAGTAGTTGTCATGCAAAACAAATTCATGGTCCCATGTATTTGTTAGATATTTGTAACTATATTCGAATAAAAACGATGATGCTCAAATCAGAACCATGACAAGTTTATATATTTTGAATTTATCGAGGTTGCTTAAAAAGTTTAAGTTGTTTCTTTAAATTAAATAAAAAAACTGCCTGCGTCATCGATGTGCAGTTGTGGACTACAACTTCGACTTCAGATCACCACTGTAATACCACCTTGTTTATACTACTAGCAAGAACCACTGCAAGCATGCCCTACTATAGTTCCAGTTGTATGTACAATCTACATTATAGTAATCATCGGTAGTTTCAAGATTAGTTGGTGCTTATGTCTGCGTTATTCCAAATGTATGGCAGGGAGGTGTCCCCAAATATTCCCCGAGCTGATGTCTTGTCGTCCAGTCTCGCCATCGATCGATCCCTTGTGATAAACGTCGTCGTATGTATGACCGAGTACCAAGCTAGTAGGTTCGTCACGAACCACCATGAAGCCATAGAAGAGTTCAAATAAATCGTGATGCCGACATTTTGAATGGGAAGAATTAGCCACATCCGACTGCAATTTCTCGTTGGAAGACGTGTGTCCATGGTTTGCATTGTAACATGCGCAGATAACAAAAACCGATGTAATCATCAAACTTAACTTGCAACAAAGGATTGTTTTTTTAATTGTATAAGCTCCAATTAAAAGTTGCAAGGATTATACTCGCACAAAATCTGTCATCGTCGGTCGGCTGCATAGTCGTCACAACAAACAGACATAACCGAAGAACCGCGTAGGGGTAGGCATCTGCAAAAAATAAAAAAAAGGAAAAAAGAAAAGCTTTTTATACAAGAGAATCTTAGAATCAACACCACTAAACGATGATACTTGTCGTATTTAGTTTCCTTTCAAATTTCGAGAACCAAATAGACCTCATGTTGGCTTCATCGAGAGTTTTCCTAACAAGTCGGATATATGACGACTAGAGTGACCATACTCCCGTGGATGCATACTTCCTCGGTCCCAAATTAAATACACTTCTAGGGTGTGGTGGAGAGACCAATGTTTTTATCAAATTATTACATATATCTCTTTATGACAAGTTATAGCAACATGTTTTTAATAGTTACACTTTGAAAATAGAGAAAGTAGCCAAAAAAAGGAAAGTAGCAAAATAAAAAAAAAAATTACTAGTGCTAGATAGTCCATAAATAGCTTGAAAGTATATTTGTTATTAATTATGAGATAAATTCTAAATGTTTGAAGTGTAATTATTTTAGAACGGAGGAAGTACATCTGCTCCCATGGTTTTCTACGGTGTGCATGCCTAGTTGCCTACTCGCATACAGTGTGACTTAACTTGCAACAAAGGATTGTTTTTTATTTTATAAGCTCCAGTTGTAAGTTACAAGGATTATACTCTCATAAAATCTGTCACCGTCTGTTGCATAGTCGTCACAACAAACAGACATGACCGAAGAACCGCGTAGGTGTAGGCATTTTCCAAAAAAAAAAAAAGCTTTTTGTACAAGAGAATCTTAGAATCAACGCCACTAAACGATGATACTTGTCGTATTTAATTTCCTTTCAAATTTCGAGAGCCAAATAGACCTCATGTGGCTTCATCGAGAGTTTTCCCAACAAGTCACAAGTCGTCTATATGACAACTAGCTCCTGTAGACGCATAATTTCCTCGCTCCCAAATTAAATGCACTTCTAGGATGTGGTGGAGAGACCAATGCTTTTATCAAATTATTACATGTATCTCTTTATGACAAGTTATAGCAACATGTTTTTAATAGTTGCACTTTGAAAATAGAGAAAGTAGCCAAAAAAAGGAAAGTAGCAAAAAAAAAAAAAAAACAAACTAGTGCTAGATAGTCCATATATACAGTTTGAAAGTATATTTGTTATGAGATAAATTTTGAATGTTTGAAGTGTAATTATTTTAGGATGGAGGGAGTACATCTGCTCGGATGGTTTTCTACAGGTGTGCATGCCTGCCTACTCGTGTACAGTGTGCCTAAATTGATGGTGACAGTGTGCATGTGCATGTGCATGCGTATACGGCCGATGATGCACCTTGTGCAGCTGCTTAGCCTGCAGCTAACCTCACGTCGTCGGTCCTCCTCCCTCTCCCCCTGATTCCGAGCCCACCACACCGAAGATGCCGCCCCGCTGCTCTTTGGGCTCTTCCGCCTCTCCCGGCCTCTCTTTGCAAATTGCACCTCCCTCTCTTTGCGTTTAATATATCGAGTCAAACAACCACAACGCCGTATGTAGAAGACGTATATAGTAGAGCTATTGTGTTACCGAGCACCCTCTCTCTCTCTCTCTCACTCCTTTCTTCCTTCCCTCTCTCTGTCTCTCAACACGCAGGCATCACCGGAGTTCACGGCAGTTCACGGCAGGAGACATCGTCATGGAGGTCGCCGCCACTTGCATGCTCCTAGCTCACGCCCATGGCGTTGCCGGCGTCCTACCAGCATCGTCGTCATCGTCGTCGATCATCAACCTCTCTGATGACGAGGCAGAGCTACACCGCCTACACGAGGAGGAAGCGCCTCGCCACCACCACCGTGCGAGGCGTCATGGCGAGGCCGCAGGAGGCGGTGGTGGCGCCGGCGCCAGCGCCGGTGCCACCAGCGAGGCCGGCAAGGGAGAGAACAGCGCCGGCGCCGGCGCCGGCGCCAGAGCCTGCCACCACCACTACCACGACCTACAGCGACAATTGGTTCGATAAGCTGGCAATCGGATACCTGTCCCGGAACCTTCAAGAAGCTTCTGGTACGTACTTCGATCTTGCTCCTGCTGCACACATCTCGTTCTTGCCAACTTTGGAATTAATGACCGAAAGTTTCTGCAAACGTAGTACGTGTGTGTATTCCATTCCATTCCGTGATTGCGATTGCTTTCTTCTCTGGCCGGACATGAACCGAGCCGTCGACAAATTAAAAGTTTCGGCGAACAATACGATGCTTTATTCCAAGAGGTGCTATAGCTCGCACGTAGTATAGCTAGAGGCATGTTTTCTTGCTATAAAATATCTCTCTCTCGTGTGTCATTTTCTCGATCCTGGGCTTGGATTCATCGACCTGTGTCGTCTCGTCTCATGTACCAGTAGTACCATCAGTAGCTAGTTTTGGCTTCCTTGTGCATGCGCATAGGAGTCGTAGCATACCCCGTCATCAATGGTCGATCGACGTTGATAACCATGTAAGCGACTGCACGATGTGACGTTAAGTTTTTTCTGTCCAATAGATATATCCACCTCGAACTGTTTGATCCATTAGCACTAAAAAATTAGCACCTAAATTAGTACAATGGATCCAAACCTGTTAATAAACCTGCTGATTATTAGTTGAAGACATGCTAATTATTAGTTTCATTAATAGGTTTATAGTTACTAATAGGTGCCAATAGTTCATATGCATCTTCAACTCATTATATATCCAACCACCTATTAGCATGTGGATCCAAAAAAAAAAAAAAACTCAAAATTAGCAGCTAATAGCTACTTTTTCAGCTTCTTACAAACTCGTGTATCGACTTATGTGTGGATGTGTGTGTGTGTGTGTGTGTGTGTTTTTTGTGCTATATTATAACAAAAGAGACGAAAAGCCTCTTGTTGTATATAGAAGGTACAACTATATATTGCAACAAATTAAACGGAAGTGTGCATCAGCATATCGGCAAAGAGAGGTCCAAAGCCGCGATTCGCACAGGTGTGAGGTGCGCGCATGTCTAGGAATCTAGTAGTGGCTGTGAATCCATCCTTAATCTTTGGGTGTTCGCCACTTCTTTTTTTTTGCGCTATAAGATATCCAAGCACGGAATATGTGGTCTAACTTCCTTCCATAGAAATTAGTTAACCACAATGACCCAAACAAATGAGCACATTTAAGTAAGAACACCAGAGTTCGTTGACACTAAGGTTGTTTAATTAGTTATGTATAGAGATACAAATGAAAAAAAAATCGTGATGTTCTATTTATTAGATGTGTGTTTGCCCGTTTGGTTGTCTATATACAGGGCTTGGGGTTTCCACCGGAACCATGTATGACACGGCCTGTTTGAATCTATTAACAACAATAATTAATAGCCAAAATTAGCACTAGTGGATGCAAACAAATATATTAATAAACTTGTTATAGTGGGTTGATTGTTAGTTTCATTAGCTAGTTCGAAGTTGTTAATAAGTACAACCGCTTATTATTGAGTGGTCCAAGACTCCAAGCAGTCTTTCACTAAAAAATTAGAAGCTAATAGCTAGCTCACTAATAACTAATTTTTATAGTACTAATAAATCCAAGCAAGCCATACTCACACTTACAAGCCCATACCTACCTGATTAACGATTGTGCATCTTTCGAACCCACTAGATCACTGGTCAGTACAAGATTCTCTGATATTTAGGGGGTAACAGTAGGTATTAGTAGATTAGGGGAGCATGTTGTGCAACACTAGCTCCGATCCCGCCTTGCCTCGTCCGTTGGATATGAACTGAGCGGCCGGTCTACATCAGCTGCAAAACCGTGTTCGCCACGGTGTCCTCCACTGTTCTCCACAGTGCCCTGTGCCCCTACCAAATTAACAAGATCCCATGCCCTCTCATTTCTTTCCCGTCCTCTCGCAGCACGGCGTTGACAGCGGGAAAAGCATGAAAAGATGTTAAAAGAAATATCTCTACAGTCATGTGATTGCTACTCGATCCTACCAGCATTTGGTTCATGCATGTCTGATGCATGTGTGCAGGGATGAAGAATGGAAAGGACGGCTATGAAGGCCTGATAGAGGCGGCACTGGCCATCTCTGCGATATTCAAGGTTGATCAACAGTGGGAGACTGTGGCCAGCGCTCTCGAAAGGGCCTTCCCCAGCTACATCCTCACAATGGCAAGTATACTTTTATATATGCTCCCAGCAAAACTATTGCAAACAAGATAAAAACACTTTCGAAATGGCAGGAGAAAAACACAAGGTATCTATTATAGACAGTTCAGAAAGTAGGCCTGGGGATTCTTTGAATAATATTTTTTTCTCGAAAAATTCTTTGAATAATATAAGGTGAATTTTGTTTGTATTTTACCTCGGCTTGTACTGATAGCATTTGCACCACCGCGGATGCAGATAAAGGTGATGATGCCACCCTCCAGATTTTCTCGGGAGTATTTTGCCGCCTTCACCACGATATTCTTCCCTTGGCTCGTCGGACCATGTGAGGTATAATACATATATGTGCATACACATACTTTGCCATCTTGTTCAAACGCTCTTTCTCCTCCATGTGATATTTCTTTCCAGAAATGACAGTGGAATATCCTGAACAGAGGATTGTTAAGGGTTAATGCTGAGCATATAGTGCATATAGTAGTGGAAAATGCAGTCATGGATGGAACATCCTGCAATATGGCTTTTGCGTTCTTACATATATATGCAGCCCCAGCAGTGTCCATAAAGTTGTATGAGTAATCATTGTGTCACTGAACATTGCAAGGTCAGGGAATCCGAAGTTGATGGAAGGAAAGAGAAGAATGTGGTCTACATACCCAAATGCAGGTATTAATTCGTCATCAGAAATTCTTCTTCGATTGCATAAAAAAGTCAAATGCAGACTGGGTTAGCTGTAGAAGTTAACAGTTATGAATATAATTAAACCAAAATAAGTCTATTATCAGATGTTCCATCATATATTGGTCAAATGGTTTGTGGCTCAGCACTTCGTAGCTAGTACAAATTCTTAAGATCGATCTAAATTAGCTATTGGTGGATTGACAGCTTACGAATTTGCACCGTAAATTAGCTCAGCATAAACCTTTTGCAATACGTCAATCTTTACTCAAGTAAAACCACTTGGAAAAGGTATGGAGAAACTAAGGCTGAGAAGCAACATGTACTGCCTTGTCGTAATTGTGGCGGTCTCACGATCCTACTCATACTCCACAAACTAGCTACAAAAATAGGGATACACTTGAAAAAAAGAAAAAAGTATATGCTAGTGCAATATACAATTCTACCCATGCAGTGCAACTACCCCAGAAATAATTCTAGAAAAACCAATAGTAAGGTACAAGCATACCAAAAAAATGGTCAAGAGTATTCCTGACCTTTTCTTCATTATCTTACTCTGACAGATTTCTGGAAAGCACCAACTGTGTCGGAATGTGCACGAACCTTTGCAAAATTCCATGCCAGAATTTCATCCAAGATTCACTTGGCACGGCTGTCTACATGTCTCCCAGTAAGTTCCACTTGATCTTATCCATGCGATTACCTGAGAGAATAACATATAATGAGTAAATTACTTCAAAGTTTTAGAATCCAAGAAAAAATAATCTACTCCAGCCACTGACTAAAGTTGGGAGGAAATTAGTGGACTGTCACTCAAGCCAACATCATCTCAATGTCAGAAATTGCGTCAAAACCTTAACTGTAACTACCTTGGTCACAAGCCTAATTATCCTATAGCAAAACATTACACTGATTGCCACCAAACGGAAGGGAACTTAGAATATTATCTTTCCACTTTAAATAGTGCTGGTGAAGTCCTTGAATATATGGACATTTCATGTAAGATGTCTGTAGCCACACAACTCGTCATACTAGCTCTGAAACAGAATCTTAACTCTGAAAGCAACGTGCTTCTCACATGAAAAAATACAGAAGTTAGCTTGATATGTTAAATCTCATGATCCTACCACGTACAGCATCTGAACTGAGTATGCCTTTTTTGGGCATGGGAATCACAAGGTGCCATTTGGTGGACAGAAAAGATTGAAGTGGGGCCAACATGTTTGCAGGTTGTAGAGCAATTGCAATCAAGCTGTACAGAGAAAGTGGGGTAGCTCCTACTTGTAACTCTTAGTGGAAAAATGCTAATAACAGAGACAAGTTGTGAGATGGTAGTGTCTATTCCAACCATTCCACAATTTAGTGCTTACCAAGTACAGTACAAGCGTCTTGACTTAACATTGCAGAGCCAACATGTTTCAATGACCAGAGTATTAATCTCGCTTACCCCAAGCAATTATTTTGAGCGTTGACTCATTCCTGGTGAATGTTTCAACCACACAAATCATTGTATCGAGGTCAAAAGATGTTGACATTCAATATCAATGACATCAGTCCAGACAATTGGAGACCAATATGTGTTGGAATTTGTTAGGCAGTCCTCTTGTCCTGTCAAGTTGCTATCACTGATAAGTGTAACAACCACGAATGTTAGCTTAATGGCACTGCTTATGGTCTGCAGGCTTATCTTCAGTACTTTCTCCATTCTTATATATTGCAAAGCAGTGTTTTAAACCTTACTAAATTATCTCTATATCTGATTCATACCCAAAAAAAAGAGGATACTAGCTTATTTTCTGTTCTAACAAGCCCTTTCTCAGGGGTAATGGATTAGTATGTACTTATGTCTACTATACCACTGTTCAGATTTTGAGGACATGAGCTGTGAGATGATCTTTGGACAGCAACCTCCTGAAGATGATCCAGCACTGAAGCAGCCCTGCTTCCGGACAAAATGTAAGCCTGCACTGAGATATCTGTACAGATTTAATCATACTTGCTCTTGAAGTTCTCATACCCTTTACTTAATCTATATGCAGGCATCGCAAAGCAGAATCGTCAAGTGAATTGCTCTATTTGATTTGAGAGGAAGAGGATATGTAAATTATTAGACTAATATCAGTAAAATGCCCAAAATTCCAATGTTTATTCCCTTAGTAAGCAGCATCAGCTTCATAGATTCTTTTTACTTGAAAACATAGCAGAAGGCAATTCTAGTATACATCAAATTGTTAGGAAACTGGTTGCTGATCAAGAGGATTGAAGAGGAAACACAAGATATGCCTTTGGAAAATGCACAGCATTTTAGTGAATCCTTCATTAATTATAAGAAAGATATATTGAAGAAGTGTGAAGAATGTAATTATATTTTTTTTCTCGAACACGCATGAGAGTTGTGTATCATTATATTAAGAAGAGTAAAGGATGGACTTATCCATACCAGAAAGTTTCATCTTAATGGAAGAAACTTGTTTGAAAAAAAAAATAAGGTGGACCATGTTGTATATCAGTCAGGTTTAAACCAACTCTCATCTGCGTTATGAATAAGTGCAGATTAACAAAATTGAAAACTAAAAGCCTATAACTGACAGTCTTGTAACTCTCACATTTAGTCTTGTAACTGACAGCTGCTAACAAAACCTTCAGATTTCCATGTGCTGTCAGAGTTTCATTTGATACTCCCCTCTAATAAATTGTGATGCTTTCTTCATAATGGAGTTTCTTACAATGTTTTGTGCAGTCACACAGGACATCTGCTTGATAGCGTGAAACACCAAAACAGGTAATACTTTCAGATGCAATAGTATGAAGAAAGGGAATATCGGAGTTTCTCTCTATATATCGGAGTTTCTCTCTATATATTATATAAAGATGCAACAGTATGGACAGATTCGTAGATCTAAAAAGCTCCTCGTATATTGTAAAAATTATCTCACACAGCCTACATTGTCATGTCAACAATTTAATATGCTATGTTAGAAAGGGAATTTAGCAAAAAAAAATCACCAGTTGTGGATTATATCCCAGAAAGGATGATTGTGGCCCTACAAAAAAGAACAGGTGTTTCTACATCTTGATTTTAGATACAGTGGTAAATAAATCATGATGGCCTTGACTAAACAACAGAGAAAAAGTATAGTAATTTTAACGTCATTACTGGAGAATAATACATGGGATCTACCCATCTGAATATGCCACTTTTTACAACCTAGAGCACTTACGACATTATATCGAAACAAAAAAAAAAAATCATAGAGCACAACAGAGTCAAGACAAGGATAGCAATCACTACTGATACGGGTCTTGTGCAGTGTGCGCTGTACTGCTATGTTTTGCCTACTGAGCTTCTTGCATGATTTGTTAAGCTATTAGCTTCACATTGTTTCGCACAAATTCAGAGCAAGTTCTGATTGAATCTTCTTAGTAAGATTTGCTGAAAGATGGGTCAGATGCTCTTTAAAACAAAAAAGACAATATATAATGGTTATCTGAGGGTGCTTTAGGAGATAGAAAATGAGATGCTATCCAATAAAAGGGTTCTATGAGTCTATGTAGACATGTAGTAGCATTTAGCTTATTTTCCAGCCATTTATATATTACCTGAATCAACAGAGACTATATATCATATATCTATCATGAATCTCCTTGGAGAAGTAATTGCATCAATGATTCCCATAAAATGAATATTCACCATAAGGCCCATTAGCTTCACAATTTTCACATTCTTGATTTGTATTTGACTCCATGGTACTTCTAATAATTAAAAATTTAAAACATGCCGCTGAGCCCTAATAATATATCCTCCAATGAGACTTTTTTTCCTCAAACGCGCAAGAAAACTGCGCATCTTTATATAATATATAGAGAGAAAAAAACAGCCAAACATAAGAAACACACACCGCCCTTAACCCAGAAAGAAGTCAAGGGTACATACCAACCACCCCTTAACCCAACAGGATGTCAAGGGCAGGTTGCTACAAAAAAAAAAAAGAAAAACACAAGACACATCGCCTATTACTAGGAAAGACCGACCAACACTTGGAGCCTTCATGCTCCAGCCATACTCCACATCCTCATCTCTTCCTCAAAGTATTTTTGAGCATCTCTGAGAGAAGGTGAGGCACCATCAAAAACACATTTGTTCCTCTGAATCCAAAATGTTCAAGCACCCAAAATCACAACACTGTTAAACCCCTTTTTCCTCCTCCAATGAGACTAGCTCCAGAAATCCATGTTATCTCCAGTTCCTTTGAGTATTATAGGGATCAAGAAGTAATGGATTGGTTAATGTTTACTTGCCCTAATAATTAGAGCAATAACAACAAAGCTTTTTTTTAATCTTGGCCTAACCAAGATAAGAAAAGTAAGCTCGATGGAATTAGTAAATGTAACCCAAGAAAACAAAAACAAAGAATGCTAGTTCTAACTAACTCATTAGTTGCAATCGCTTAATAGTTTGAAACTAAAAGCACTCAGAGGAGCTTAGGTTCAGCATAATAGTCTAGATGCTTAATTGATTTGCTTCTTCCTGCCCTCTGTTTTTGAGTTAAATTATGATTTAACATTTCCCCACTCATTTCATATTGATATTAAAACCTGACACATGTCTTTTTGTGTTCCGTTCTGTCAAGCTACTTGTTCGCCACTGCAAACTCTCCTAATCTCTGGCATGACATCATTTGTCAGGCTTGGACCAACGTCGTCAGAGACACAAGTTGGATTTTTCAAATTTGAAATGGCATTAGAGGACTTATAACTTAATAGTAACATGAACAGAAAATTCCAACTGAATTTATTTATATTTACTCTGAAAAAGATCTTCTAGCACATTGTAAAATTGTATTTGATACAGGCTATGCTGTAATGCCAATAATTTAATATTATATTTTAGAACGAAAATTTCAGTAGTTCAGAATCTTCTCAAATTGTGGATTCTATCTCCAGAAAAGATATTCATGATCCTAGGGAAAAAATGAAGTCTTCCACATATTGATTCTAAAAATTAAAAAAAAATGACCTGTGAGGGTATGACAGCCCCCAGGTTTGCATTAAGAAGACCTTACACAGGTCGAGAAAACCCCCGAACCCAAGCCCCACCTATACACAACAGCACCGTAGCCCATATGGGCCTGTTTGGTTGGGTGGCCAACACTTGGCCTGGTCTGCTGGAGCCAATCTAGACTTGTTTGGTTCCCTGTTCTTGGGCTTTAGCCAGGCCAAAGCTGGCCTCCGTACAAGTGTTGGCCTGGCCCCAAAAGAACGGATCAGCGATCCGTTTTTCTAGAGCCTGGCTTGGCCAGCGCTCGGCGGTGATTCGCATCACCTCCGGAGCGACGAGGACGGTGACGGTGCATGCGATGGTCACCGCCCATGCTCCCGCCGGCCACCACCACACAAGCTCTGAAAAGGTCAACGCAAATCTCCGCCAGCGGCCAACCCTCCGACCAAGCTCCCCCATCGTCTCCACTTTGAATCCCCATCATCGACGGCAACTGTGGCTTCAACTTCCAAGCCTGATGGAGAAGGAGCTGCAGGGGATGCTGGGCGAGGTACGCAGACGGCAGCGGCGCCTTCAACTTCCAAGATTCCTCATCCTGTTGGCGCGCCAGATGCAGGAGGACAGCGGCGTCAATGAGGATGAGCTCTGAGAGGCCTTCCAGGTCTTCAACCAGGAGCTCGCTGAGATGCTCCATGAGGCCGACACTGATGGTGGTGGATAGATCAACTAGACCGAGTTTGCCAAGGTCATGCTTGCCAAGTGAGTCGTCTTCATGTGTCATCCACTCTTTTCCTCTACATCAGAATTTTTCATGCAAGATCTGTACCTGTAGTCTGAGATGTAAATGTTGGATTCTTGGGCAGATGAAGGAACAGGAGCTAGAAGACCGTGGGAGTGGACGTGACTCTACCCCTCCGGTGCAATCCTCTAAAAACTCAACTCACTCCTCTGAAACTCAACTCAATCAGCTACCATAGTTTCTAGCTGTCAGGAGAAAGCAACAAGCAAGGCAAGAATCTGCATGATTCACGGTGTAAATGGGAAAGAAAAGACAGCTGAAATGATGACTGAATAGAAATGAGTTCCAAAGAGTCTATTTTTTTCCTTGAAAATGGAAGGCAGATTTAGCCCTTATGTTCAGTGCTGAGAACTGGAGCAAGATAGCGATGTCTAATGTGATGGATAGAAGTTCAGCAAGCGGCCTGCTATGGGAAGCGAAAGATTTACTTGCTTGTAATTTCGTTTATAGGAGTGGTAGAGATTATTAGTGGTAGAAATGGGTTTTCTGGATTCATTCTTTTGGACACATGATATGGTAGGCATTTGTATTACGATTGAGATGTTGAGTTTTTGCATCATATGCTTCTATGATTATTCGGTGTTGATACTCCTGATTCGATGCGTGTATGCAGAAATTATTTCATACTTGCAGAGTTGCAGGCAACAAATTCAAAGGGGTAATCTTACCCATTCAAAGAAAAGGTGACTGTATCAAAACAAACCAGGCAACCAAACACATCTTTGGGCTAGCCAGCTTAAGATAGTACAGACAACCAAACAACCAGGGATTGACTTAGTGAGAGCAGGCTTAAGCTGTCCAGGCTCAAATTCTAGTCAGGCTAGAAGTTAGCCAGGAAACCAAACACAACCTATGAGAACGACCACGACCAGGGCCAGGCCTTAGACATGTGCATTGGTGTGGGGCAGATGAGGGGACTTTTTTAACCCACTCAGCTAGAAACCTTTCGCCCCCACAGGGTGTTGAACTCAGGACCTGAAGAGTGCTACTAAGACCACCTAACCAACTCAGCTAGAGACCTTTCGCCCACATATTGATTCTAGAGGCTGTATTAAAGTAAATCATGAGGACTTGACAAAAAAAAGACACAGGTTTAACATTATTACATAAGAAGCATACATGGGATCTACCTGTCTGAAGATGCCACTTTATGCAATCTGGAGCACTTACAACATATACCCACATAAAAAATTCATAGAACACAACCAAGTCCTGACAGGGATAACCACCACGGCACCACTACCGACACAGGTACACTGTACTGTGCTGTGTTTTTCTACTGAGCTTTTTTGCGTGGTTTGGTTTGAAGCTATTAAAGTCAGTTGATTGTGCCATAATTCATAACAGGTCCTGATCTAATCTTCTTGGTAAATTTGTGAAAAGAAAGGGTGCTGATTTATGTTAAACACACGCACTAGGCAATTGTTATGACAGTGGCTTTGGACAGAGGAAATGACATAAAATTCCAATGTTCCTGCTCCTGGCCAATCACATTTGCAACGGTATCCAACAAAAGGAAACCCTGTGATGGCATTTAGCAAATTTTCCAATCATTTTATAGTTTTATATTTATTAACTGAATCAACAGAGACTACAACATATTTAATTATGAATTACCCCATTGGAGAAGTAATTGCGTCAACAATTTTTATAAACTGAACAATCATCATAAGGCACAACATTTCCCTCAAAATTTCAATTGCCTTGATTTATACTTGACCTGATACTTTAATAATTATAATTATAAAGTTTAATGTATGCCATCGAGCCCTTGTAACATAGCCTCTAATGGGACTAGCTCCAGAAATTTCTTCAGTCCCCATATATCAGTTCTTTTTCAGTGTCATGGTGTTCAATAAAAAGTTGAATGGTCAGTGTTTACATGGCCTAACCTAGATAAGAAAAATAGGCTAGACAGAATAAAAAATGTAAACTAAGCAAAAGAATATGCTTTATGGCATTGGCATGCATCTCAAGCTATTGGTGCAGACATATAATGTGCTCCACTGAGATGGTGACCAGTATTAATTGGCTGTCAAATAGAATACCAGCATACAACAGTAATTGTCTTTTATGCACATGGTACAATATTGCATAGTGTTGATCCTTGGAATAACACTAACAGCGAGACCATGATGGAAACCTGACCAACATAGATATTCAAAATCCATCTATTTCAGAAAGTATAAGAGTTCTAACTAACAAGTCACAAGCGCCTAATATTGAATTGGGTAGCACTCTAGAGGATCTCTATGATCAGCATCATAGTCTAGATGGTTAACTTATTTCCCTGTGTTCTAGTCAATTTTTCTTTGAAAAACACAACCCCCACCCCCAAAAAAAAGTAATAAAACCTGCACATGTCTATTTGTGTTCTTAATCCTGTCAAGGTACTCGTTAGCCACTGCAAACCCTCCTAATCTTTCACATAGCATTGATCACACTTGGACCCACATCGTAAGTGAGACAAGGTACAATTTTGAAGTTTTACATGGCACTAGAGGACATTTTGCTTAATATGATGTTTATATGGCACAGGAAATTCAATCTGAGATTCAAATGTTAATTCATAATTATTGATGTAATCATACTAAAATCATACCTTCTAGCATGTATTGCAATCTTTAGCCACCTTCAGTCCAGCTACAGCCTGGTCTCAAGTCCAGTTCTTTTGACATTGACATTCTCAGGACATCGTTGGCTCTGTCCCTTCTCCCAATTGAAACATAAATATCAGCCAGCATCTTATAGTTAGCTCTGTTTTCTGGATCCAAGGACAAGAGATGTGTAGCTGCTGCTTCTCCAATCACCAAATTCCCCCAGTGGCGGGAACCACTCAGTAATGTCCCCCACAATATAGGGTTTCTTGCGTGTTCAGAGTGGGAACTCTGGATCAGATGATATGCATCACTCAAGCGTCCAGTACGACAGAGCATATCAACAACACATGAAACATGCTCTATAACTGGCTCCAGACCATACTGCTCTTTCATGCACTTAAGCAGGCCCATTCCCTCCTCAACAAGACCTGTGTTTTTATAGGCAGTCAACACAGCAATTAAAGTGTAGTGGTTCGGTTGTACTTCTGTTTTCTTCATCATCTCAAAAAGCTTAACAACTTCTGCTGCAAGTCCATTCCATGCATATACCTGCATCATAGAAGCCCAAGAGATTGCATCCTTATCCATAATCCCAGTAAACGCATCAACTGAAAGACTAAGACTCCCGCATCGACCATACATGCAAATAAGTGAATTAGCAATTGCCCGTTCATTTTGAAAACCTCTTTTAACAATGTGAGCATGTACTTCCATCCCCTTTTTCAGTGATGGAATCAACGAGATCATAGGTATAACCTCTAAGAATGTAACAGTGTCTGGATCAATGCCTGTCCTATGCATTTGTACTGCAAACCCAATTGCCTTTTCCACTTGTCCAAGCTCTCCACAGCCTTTGATCAGGGCATTCCATGCAACCACGTCATATCTAACCTCTGCAGATCCATGTAGAAGACTCTCAGACAAACCTAACTGTCCGCACTTTGCATACATATAAATCAGTGTGGTTACTACAGAGGGATCTCGCTTGAATTCACTACTATTACACATGACATAGTTTTCTTCAATCCATTTTCCTTGTCTCCAGTCCCCCAAATCAGAGCAGGCCATGATCACATTGAGCAAGATAGACCGTGTGACCAACACCTCTGAGTTCAAGAGCATCCAATGGAAAAGCTTAACAGCATAACCCGGTTTGCTATTCCGAACAAGCCCGCCAATCATTGAACTCCAAGTTACAGAATCCTTCACCTTCATCTGCCGGAACACCAACAATGCCTCACCCAAACAACCCAACTCTGCATACATCTCCAGGAGAGCATTGGAAACAAAGAGGCTGAGCTGGAAGCCAGACTTAATCACATAGGCATGCATCACACCACAGCCCTTCCAAGAACCGAACCCGACATAACCAGAAACCAAACTCACGAGTGTCGCCTCAGTCGGCCACACTCCATCCGCAGACCTCATCATGCCAAACATCTCCACAGCCTCGGCCAGGCGCCCCGTGCGCGCATACCCACCAATCAAGGCGTTCCACGCCACGGCGTCCCGGCGCGGCATTCTATCGAACACCCTGCGCGCGGCGCCCATGTCCCCGTCCTCAGCGTGCATCCCGATGAGCGCAGTGGCCACCAGGAGGTCGGACGCCGCGAGCCCGCACGCCGTCGCGGCGGCCTCGACGCGGCGGCCGAGGTCGAGGTCTGGGGCGCGCGCGCAGGCCGTGGCGGCGAGGTGGTACGTGTGGCGATCAGGCGCGCAGGAGCCCGACGCGAGCGTGGCGCGGAAGAGAGCCGCGGCCTCGCGTGGGAGGCCGAGGGCGAGGTAGCCCCGGAGCATGGCGTTGTAGAGGAGCGGCTTGGGCGGAGTCGCGGAGGAGGAGGAGGAGGAGGAGGACGCGGCGGCGGCGGCGTCGAACACCCGCGCGCGGCATTGGGGTCGCCGAGGCGGGCGTAGCGGGCGACGAGGATGGACGCGAGGTAGCCGTTGGCGGCGAGGCCGGAGACGACGGCGAGCGCGTGGGGGCGGCGAGGGTCGGCGGCGTGCCGGGACGAGGTGATGGCGGCGGCGAGGGATTCCTTGAGGGCCTGGTACCGGTAGGTCACGACGGGCATTTAGCTCCGAGTTTTTTCTTTTTCTTTTTTTCTTTTCCTTTTTTGTGTGAGAAGCCGTATTTGAATTTAGGCGCGAAAGGGCCTCCCCGTGTCACAGACACAGGCACTAATAATGACGTTATTTGAAGGGTGGAAAGACCATTTTATCCCCTGTGCTGTGCTTGATTTTCTTGCTTGGGCGTTGGTTTGGACTTTGGACGTTGTCTTTTTGCTTGCTCCAATCTAAACATATTCGGCACAATTTCATACAAGTGATTTTCAGGTCCATCTGACAAAGAACTGATTTGAAATGAAAGGTAAAGATGGAACCCAGGTGTACGTGGACGTGCAGTGGAGAATCTACAGGTATCGCGAGTCCCTATTTGAAAATTGCAACCGCTTTTATAAGAAAAAACCGATTGTAATCTAATTAGGAATTTAGGATCGTTCAATAACATGTGGTCAAAAAATGTACAATCTAAATAATCTAGACATTTGACACTCCTAGTTAGGATAAAATCTTAATAGCCATTTGATCATTCGTCAAACTGCCATCCATTTCTGTCTTCTATGAGATTGACATCCATAAATGTTTACACTAATAATAGTAACAACAACAATTAATAATAGTAATAATAATAATCCTTCTCAAATTAAGTGTATTTTTTAGGATTTTTGAGATCTATAGAGTTTCACTTCTTGATTCTCACAAGTGATTCTCATGGGAGAGTGAGGTGAGGGAGTAGGTGCGACTGTGACAATCAATTGTGAGATGATTTCTATGCTAATGTCTGTTATTATTTGTTTTGTTTGTCTACGAGAAAAATCCTACAACTAAAAAGATCCAAATAAAATCGTTTTCGTCTCGCTAATCGCCCCGCCCTCGCTAATTCCCCGCTAATCCGCCCGCCTGCGCTAAACCCCTTCCCCTGCTCCCTCTATCGTGAGGCGCGTCCATGGAACCGCTGCCACGCCTGGCGACGCGAATCTCGCCCCGTCCCCGCCGCGACCTAGCTCTCCCCCCGGCCTCCTTCCCTCCCACCTACACAACTGCAGAAGCTCCTGTGCGTCGAGAAAGAGGCAACAGCATCCTAGCGGTGGCGACATAGTAGTTTCCCATCCGCGGGACGCCGCCGAGCGAGCACGTACGCGGCGAAGGCAGAGTGCCTTCGGCGGAGCGGTGTCCCTTGGCCCTTGCAGTAGAGGCGGCGCAGTTTCCCGGTGGTGGAGGTGGCGCGGCGTCTCGGTGGCACGACGTCTCGGCAGCACAGTGTCTCGGCGGCGCGGCTTTCTGGTGGTGGAGGCCGCACTGCTTCTGGGCGGCGCGGCTTTCCGGTGGTGGAGAAGGCGTGCGCCGACGCAGCCTCCAACCAGGCAACCAAGAGCCGACCAAGGTGATCTCGTCATCCTCCGCCTGCCGCCCTTCCCTAATCTCCGACTGAGCAGCCGAGCCTACAAGGAGGTGAGGTTTTCCAAATCCTCTGCACCTTTTCTTTCTCGTGTGAGATTTGCTCTTGCTATTTTAGGCGATGATTGATGATTCTGCGTGCGGTCAAGTGGTAGAGTGGGCATTGTAGAAATTCATGTACTCTCACGTGATGATTTCCTATCATTACTGATGCATTTCGTATAAACAAATGGTTGCTTACTGTATGCTTTCACTCTGACGTGCATGATCTTGATTTGGTTGGAGAATTTAGGGAGAAAATGTGTGATAGATGGGAATTTATGGATTAGAGTTTGAGAGAAAGATGGTAGTAACAGACATTTTACTGTTGTTATAAAATGGCAATCTGGTTTGGGGCAAACACTTAGGCTCAGTAATGGCAATCTGGTTTGGGGCAATCACTTAGGCTCAGTTCAGGTACAAGTTACTTACTATATCTTCTCTGCAGTGCACTAGAACTTGTTTGGAAGACGACATTAATACTGAGAGAGAGAGGATATAGCATTGAGAAACCAGATTGGTGACAGTTATCAGAAACCAGATTGGTGACAGTTATCAAAGCTGTCATTCTTTGGCGATGATTAATTTCTGAGAACAGAACTGCAGCTTGTTACAACTAAGAGTCTATTAGTCAGCTCCAATTAAGTTTCGTTTTTTTTTTCACATTGACGGCACTTGAGTTGAATCCGTTATATCAGTATATCACATACAACAAATTTGACCTGCTGCTTATTCCGTTCAAACAGTCACAAGGAAGCACTTAATAAGAGCTTAGCTTAAAATATGAGTAGTCCAAGTAGCTGATGTGCATGTAAATAGTATCAAAGTATGAACATGTGATTTTGCAGTAAAAATAGTACAAGTACGAGGGAGTATGAACATGTGTGATTTTGCAGTAAAAATAGCTTAAAGCAAGAGCTTACCTAAATATTGTCATCACTACCCAGTGAGAACCTTATTATACAATAGTTTAGGAATATCTGAATCATAGAACTATAATAATGTCAGAATTTAGGTGCAGTCACAGAACCTCAAGATTGCTTCACACCTGAAGCTTTCTCTCCCCAGAACTTGAACCAATTAGAGATCCCAACTTGAAGAATTGGTAAGCTTTCTTGAATCTAACAAAAGGCATCCCACAGCTCTTGCTTATAAACTGGAAAAGTGGCAGTAGAGAAGCAACGAAACATAATAAAGAGCATTTTCATTTGACGTTAAGTCGTTAGGGAACTAGCTTGAGGTTTGCATTTTTGTCATATAAATGCAAATCAAAGTGCCGATTGTGGTCTATGATGTTATTTGGATTTCTCTCAAGAGCTAGACTATGCATCAGGGTGTTAATATCGGCCTTCGGTTAATTTTGTGACTCCTACCATTCAGAACACGCATCTAAAGTCAGAGCTGCTTATTTTGCAATCAAACCACAAGTGCAAGTCATAAGTGATCAGAGTACAGATCTGCATGAGGTAGTGAGGTACATCATGATTTTTAACTTGTTCTCCGGCCAGAACCTTTGTGTGTGACCAATGAGGTAATTTAGGCAGTAGTTCAGGTCCTATCACCAGTTGAATCTACAAGGCCTACCTTTTAAAAAGAAAGGAAAACATTTTTATGTTGTAGAGCAACTGACATTGACATAGGATACAAAAACTTATGTACCTTGTTCTTTAGTTAATAGTTCAGTAACAGTTGACTAGATTATGGTGACAAATAAATAAGACATGATTTATTTTTAGTATCATGCAGCTTGGATATGGATACAGTCTCTTGAATTTTTGCTTGTTTCAAGGTGCATTCATCCTCCCGTTACTTGTGATTATGTCTACTTAATAAAGGGTAGTATATGCTTATTTCAAATTGATTTACATTTTGATTTCATGCTGGGAGCTATGAATGTTTTTTTCTCTCACATAACTAGACATGGTCTTACTTTGCACCTTTGGAGATTGGAGCAGTAATACAATGGCATGCTCAGCATGTGTTTGTCAAATTTATGTTTTTTAGGCATCCATATGTGTGCTTAACTGCTTATTCATAGTTCTTTCAATATGTTTAGTTGCTATCCATCCATGTGCTTATTCGGAGCTCTCTGAGTGTATTCTGATCTATCAGTAAAGGGCTATTTACTTTTACCATCCAGATGCTTCACTTTGCATGTTTGGCACAAAGCAAGGCACAAAGAAGTAAGCACTTGTGACCTCTGTTTTGCCACATAAGCACTATTTGATTCAATCATGACGTACACACTTTGCTTTCATTTGCTTTGTACCTTAGTTATTCCTTCTGCATTTTGCATTGTCAGAGGCAACAAAAATCTGGAACCCCAAAAAAACTTCCTGAATATATAGGGCATGGCTCTGTGCATATCTGAACTAAGACATGTGTATGCTTTTCTGATTTCAGCACACACAATACTCTCTTGTTGTTTGTTTACAGTAGTCATTGAGTTCTCGCTGCTGCTGCCAGGCTTCTAATCAGGCATCTAGAAATAGCAAATTTGATAGCCAGTAGCTACACCCACAACCAGCTTCTTTTTAGGAAATAACAGTTCAGTTTGTATCCCAAATTTCCTTTGCTGGTTTAGGAAATAACAGTTCAGTAGCTACACCCACAACCAGTTTATATTATAAATGATAATCAATAGTATATGGATGTAACACTGCAGGAAGCGATTCTAGACAACACAAGAGAGAAAGAGATAAGGCTCGATGGGAGAAGGGACGAACACAATAAAAAACGTCGAGAAGCATATAAAAGAAGAAAAGAGCAACACTTACATATGGAAACTACCAATGGTTTGTACAAATGTTTGTGAATAATAATATAGATATTATACTATTGATGTTTCTTATATGTGATGTGTTATAATCGATAGGTGGTCAGGACACATCAAACAAGGAAAATATAGATCCTAAAGAAACAGATGATTGTTTTCATAGCAATGATTTACTCCATGCAAACAACATTGACGATATACTTATATCTAATTGGTTATCAGGTAGTTAAATTGTTGTTAATAGGGCACCAATGCCTATATTTTTGTGTTGGCAAATCTATCAGTAGCTTTATATACAACGAGAGGATCATTGATGAATACCTAATATCTTTTGTTTGTCTTATAACACAACTATGTAGGTGATGATGTAATAATTACTTTCGCAGGCATAGTTCATCAAGAAATGCGGTCACAATGCACCCATGTTTCAACGACAGGCAAAACCAATTGTGATGCTTTACATACAAGAGAGTTAACAAATGAACAAGTCATGGCTGGTGGTTCAACTTCAAGGTGTAGGATGACATACGCAGACATCACTGCAGGGAGTAGGATGACATATGCAAACATGACATCTGAGCAACGAGAATAAAGGCGCAAGCGACATAGGCTTTATAATAAAGCTCCATTTCGTAAAGAGGCAATGAAAGTGAATAGAGACAGGTCTTGGGAGATGCAGACACACCTTAAACAAGTGAGTCAATCACAGTGAAGAATCCATGCTATGATCAAAAGTTTGAGTAGCCCACTGCAAACTCATCTAGTAGCCCACTGCAAACTCATCTGGACCTTATGAACCCACAGTAAGCCCCGGTGATTTAGTTACCCATAATCCAATGCAACTTATCACAAGCTACTGATGAGACAAATTGATGATGAATGCGGTAATATATTATCTGCTCATATGATACATAAAGGCCCTAACTCTATGAAAATGTACTTTTGTCTTCTATTTTTTTTTGTAAAAGTGTTATATTTCTTACATTTGTATCTTTTATTATAGAAATTGTCATATCCATCTAAAGTTCATGTAATAGAGCAAGTCTGAAAAAAAAGAAGATAAGTAGTGTATGACTTGCTGACATGTCATTGTTGATTGGGTATATTATACATAATTTAAAACTTTGACTATAGTATTTATAACATGTATTTTTCTGGTACGGTTATGTTAATGAATGAGATGATGTTAATTATTTGTGATGGAATGGAATTTTACATATATCTTACTCATGTGGTTGTATATCACGAGATGTTATATATACCCGTAGCAACGCACGGGCACTCTACTAGTAGAAGAAAAAAAATACAACGGGAGTTACTTTTTTGGAAAACTAAATCACCGCAAAAGAAAAATGTTACCGATGAGCATCAAGGGTGTTGTAGCCTATCAGAGAGGCCCATACGGCCCAATGGCTTGTAGCAGCACCATTCGGCAAGCAGGAAACCAGCCCGGTGTACGTGTACTCCAGACCCCGCCCGTGAGGCCGTGACAGGAACACCAACAGGTAAGCCCGTGTGGTGTGGCATTGGTCCAGGACCTGTTATGCACGTCCAATTGTCCCCAGTCCAGGCACACACACACCTCGCTCGTTCCCCATATACGCGCGCGTATCTCCTCCTCGCTTGCTCATCGGATCGGATCATATATCATACCGTCCGTCTCATAGAGTCATAGTAATGAGTAGTGACGGCAGACACAGAGCAGAGCAACATGCATGGGCAAATGGTCCTCACCCCCGCGTTCCCAGCAGCTGCTCCAGCCCTGCCAATGATGCATGCCATGCTTACACTCCGATCCCTCCCCTGCACTGCAACTCCGGCCGCCGGCCTGCATGCGTGCCTGGATCTCCACTACGCACGACGATCTAGAAAAGCTTGGCCGCCGGCCGGCCGGCGAGGTCCCCCCATGCATGAGAGCATGATGCCGTGAGGCGGTTTGACCTGGCCGGCCGGCCCTCTGATATCGCCGAGTCACGCCGTCGTCACGTACCTGATCCGCGCCGGATTCCGTGCATGCATGAGCATGACCACCGGCGCGGCGCCCGCCTCCGCCCCATCCCATGCATGCCACGCCTGCATCACGCATGCATGCATGCGGTTGCTGCTGCACTCGCAGTCGCAGCCGGCCGCCCGGCTCCAATCATTACAAAAGCCGGCCGCTCACGGTCACGGTCAGCATGTCGACAGCATGCCACCGAGCGCGCGCCCACCGCCGAGCGCGGAGAGCCGGCTACCTATGTAGGAGTACGTAGACACGATAAGAGGGGACCACCAAACGGTGACGGCGTCGGCGACGGCGACGGCGACGGCGACATGCATGCCGATCGAACCGGCCGGGCCATCATCGGATCGGAGTTGGCCACGACGGTGCCGGACGCGATGATGATGACGACGACGACTAGTACTAGGTAGTAGCAGCAGCAGCAGCAGTAGTACTGCTCCTCCCTAGCACTAGCTAGCTAGCTAGGCACTGTAGTGCGCATGCATATTGCATGCCGACTCCTAGCCTGGTCCCACCTGGCTCCCTCTCCTCTGCTCATTCGTTCGTTCGCCGGACCGACCAACCGACCGGGACCAGGGCATGCGGGGTACGTACGACGTATAGGAGTATATACGTACGCCGCGTGACGTGACGCGATGCGCATCTGATGCGTGGTGCACGAGCTAATGCCCACCGATCCAGATCGATCCACAACCACAACCCGGGCACAGCCGAGCCGAGCCGCGGTCCAGACCAGAAAATGGGCCCCCAGCTAGCTGCTGCTGCCGCGCGGGGGGGACACGCCGCGCAGTGGCGCGGGCCGGGCCGCAGCAGCTCCTGCTCCCGCGTCCCCCCGCCCGGCCTCCGTCGCCAGCTGGGCCCAGTAGGGGTCCTGGCCAGTGGGCCACCGCCTTCCCCCCCTACTCGGGGCGTTCGCTTCGTTCATTCGGCGCGCCTCGCGGCCAGCCACTGGACGACGCGCCCGCATTCATGTGTGCGGGGCGATCGACCGGCACCGGCGATTGCGACGACGGGGCCGGTGGTCACGCCGCAATTTTGCCGTTGCCTCCTGGGTGTGGAATGTGGTGTGGGTCACCCAAGGCGCAGCAGTGCAGCACCAACATCAGCAGCTTCTTCACTTTTCACCGTCGGTATGTCCAGTACCTACCGAGTCTCTGTTCTGCGGTACACCTACATCGACGATGGCTCATTCTTGTGTACGTACTCAGCTCTGTTTTCTTCTTTTTTTTTATTGCCCGATTCAGAATCCGCAACAAGGAAAGCCTTATTTATTGCCGGGTACCTAAACGATCCCACTCCCATCGATTTCAGCCCCAACAAGTCCAGACAGGGAGGACCGAGCGTCGACGTCGACGTCACCGTCGATGAACCCTCGTCTCGATAACGAACACGACGGATTCGGACCACTGTTGCCACTTCCACGGCGACCACTGCACTGCGCACCCCACGCAGAGCGCGGGCAGGCTACCCGATCCAGCATCCCAGCTCCCTCTCTAGTGCCTGCCTGCCCTTCCCATGATCCCATCCCGTGTCCAAAGCCGACTAGTCCATTCCATCTCGAAACTGTGCAGGCATCAGCGGGCAGGTTTGGCATCGCAAGCCGATCCATTCCTTCTTCAAGCGCCTGTAATGATGGCGCCAGCCATTCAAGCGCCTGTGCTGTACGGACGCACGACAAGAAGGCCCGGGGCGGCGGGGCCTGCGCCATCGCTGCTGCTGACTGCCGTGCCGGTCCTGTGCTATACTACGGTCGTCGCTCGCTCTTCACTGCCGCCACATGCATGCGTGCCCGGAACACCAACAGATCATACCCCTTCACAAAGCAGCAATGGCGGCAGGCAGCAGAGAGCCTGGCAGGCTGTACAGCTGCTAACGTACGAGAGGTGACGCCGCAACAGAGCCGAAACGACGTGTCAGGGGAGTAATTGATGAATGCAACCACATCATCCATCCATCCATTCCATTCCGGGGGTTGGAGTGCTCAAAACTTGTACTCCTCCATAATTATATCATCATCATCAACGTTACACATACTGAACTACTAGTAGTAATTAACAGTCCCGATTAGCAGTACTAGTAATTAACACGATCTAGCAGCAGTGGTAAACAAAATAAAAAGAAGGAAAAGTAGAGCTAGCAATCCTAATTTTACATCACTCGCTAATTGAAAACGTCGCGGCAGTACAAAGACGCAAACCAAAAGTTAAAACTCGACGATTATTATTTTTACTACTATTTTTCCTTCCTTCGTCGCTTCTCTGAATCATCCTCCTCCACTGCTAAGCCTGCCTGATCCGATCAGAACACCAGCTTCCGGCGGGGCAGCAGGAGGGGCCGGTCCGCGTCGGCGAGCTCGCGGATGGTGTCGGCGACGAGGTCCTTGAACACCAGCCGCTCGATCTGCAGCACCGCGTCGGCGACCTCCGCGCCGTGCCTCTGCTTCTGCTGCTGCTGCAGCAGCGACCCCCACGGGCCGTCCGCGGCCAGGTCGCGCCGGATCGCGCGGCAGGTGACGTCGTTCAGGTCCTCTGCGGCGGCCTCATCAGCGGCGCGCGCCACCACGATGGGCTCGGCGGCGCGCCGGACCTCGGCCCAGACGTGCGCCGCGAGCTCGGCGCCGCGGAGCCACGCCGCGGGCTCCCAGGGGCACGCCGCGCGCTGCCGCTCCAGGGCCTCGGCCGCCGCGCCGCACAGCAGCCGCCGGTGCTGCCACGTGTCGGGCTCGCCGCCGCGCTGGCGGGTCCTCTGCTCCAGGGCGCGGTACGCGTCGGCCGGGTCCCGCGGCGCCCGGGCGCCACCACTGAGCAGCCGGACAACCTCGGCCACGTACGCGTAGTCCGGGTCGCCGTTGGACTCCGGGTCCACCAACGGGGCCCACTCGTCATCCTCTGGGTCATCGCACACCGTGGCGGCGGTCGCCGGAGGATTTGGGCGCCCCACGACGCTGCTGCTACGGAAGTCGATGGCGCGTTTCGACCCCGACGACGACGACGGCGAGTCCTCGTCCGCGAGGAAGGCCGCCGCGTCCAGCACGGACACGGGGCTCGGCTGCTGGTCGGAACCAGCAGCGTCGCCGCCGGTGAACGCCTGGATGCTGCTCAGCAGCTTCCCGCACCGCTCCAGCAGGCCGCGGTCCGTCCTGGGCTCCGGCTGCTGCATCGCGCAACGGTCGCAGAAAAGGTGAGACATTTGGTACACAGAAAAAAAAAAAAATGTTACGGCGGCAGGTGCAGGCGCGGGAGGCTTACCGGCTCGAAGTCCCAGCGGGAGGAGGCGCTCAAGGAGCTGCTGCTGCCGCCGTCGGAGAAAGTGGTGGAGGCCTCGTCGTCGGGGGACAGGGCCGCGGCGTTGTGCGCCGCGCGGCGGGCAATGCGGGCGCGGGCGCCGGCCGAGTCGAAACCGCTTGGCCTCCTCAAAGGGACTCTGCTGCTGCTGCTGCTTCGGGGACTGGGCCGGCGAGACGCGGCGCTGGGGGGGACAGCGAGCCACGGCCGAGCCGGGGAGGCCGGGCTACGCGCGGGTGACGCCGCCAGGTCCGGCGAGCGGGGGCGGCGCGCGCGGTCGACGTCAACGCGAAGCCGCCGCGCGGGCGTCAGACGCGCCGGCGGAGGCACTTGCGGCGGCGCGCGATTGGACGGGCGCATGACGACGATGGGTGGCGGCGGGGTGCGTGCCTGCGCTGGCGGCCGCAGGGGGTGTGGTGGAGGAGGCCCTTGAGCTGCAGCGCCTCCAGTATCTGCTTCAGCGTCTCGAGATCCCTCGCCGGCTCCGCGATGCCGCGCTTGCGGAGGCGGCGCTCGATCTCGCCGTACAGCGCGATCTCGCCGTGGGCGCCGCCGGAGGACGGGTCCGCGCGCTTCGCGGGCTCCGGGAACACCTCGTGCGCGTCGAAGCGGCTGCGCCGCTGGAACGCGCGAGGGAGGACGGCCGGATCCGGCGCCCGCCGCATTGCCGCCTCCTCCGCCGCGGGCGACGACGCCGGCGACGGCCGGTGCGGCGGTACAGGCGACGCTGGCCTCTCGAAGAAAGACGGGTCGACGAAGCGGAACTGCGCCGGGTCCCTCGGCACGCGCTCGGACGCGGACCGCCGGAGCGCGGCGGGGCTGGCAACGCCGCCGTGCTGCCCGCCGTCCACGGCCGCCTCCCCGTGCGGGAGCGCGTCGAGGCCCATGAGCCGCGCGACCACGCTGGGTGACCGGCGCTCGTCCCCTCCGCCCGCGGACGGCGACGGCGGCGCGCCCGCGGCGGCAGCCGAGGTCCGGATCTCGCGCGGCCGGAGCTTGCCCCTGGCGTCCACCACCGCGCGGCTGTCGAGCGAGAGCCGTGGCAGTCTCCACGACGGCGCGGCGCCGAAGCCACCACCGCCACCGCCGCCGCCGCCGCCTCCGTCCTTGAGGTCCAGCGGCGGGAGCTGCAGCGACGGCCTTGGCGCGGCCGGAGGCGTCATGTCCGGCGACGACGGCGCCGGCGTCGCGCGGTCCAGCGGCATCGACCGCTCAGACGGCGTCGCCGAGCCCTGAAACACACACAGCAGACAGCGCAGCGGTCACAACCAAGATTCACTGAAGGTTTACTGCAGACGCCGGCGAGATGCAGCCGGCAAGGGCGCGCGCGAACGTACACTGGAGAAGGACGTGAGGCGGCGCTGCGAGCTGTGGAGGCGGCGGCCGGAGAGGATCTGGGGGCGGTCGAACAGGTGGAGGAACCCCGCCATGCAGCCCTGGTGCATGGGCCGCTCGTCCAGCCGCCGCTCGTCGTCATCGTCCACGCCCATCGCCGCCACCATCTTCTTCCTCCCTCTCTGCCTCCGCTTCCTCTCGCTCACCTCCTCTGCGGCCGCGGCGCTCTGGGTGCCTCGCCTCGCTCGGTTCGGCTCCCGCTTTTGGGAGCAATTTAAAGCGGTGGGGGGGGAGCTCCAAATGACGCTACTGCCCCCGCACTGCTTGCATAATTTTCTGAGTGCCACTGTATCTCGTGTCGACGCGTCGGGGACTCGGGGTACGAGCGGGCGGGGAGGCGAGACGTTGGCGCCTAGGGAGCCGGGGCGTCGTCGGCTGCGTAGCTGGCCGGCCGTGCTGAGGATGACGCGTGGGCCCCGGTGTTAGGCGCTTTTTGCCTTTTCTCGTTTTTTTTTTCGGCGGCTTGTTTAAAGGTGTGTGTCAGTTGTTGAGCTCGTGCCGTCGTGCGTGCGTGCATGGGCTCGCTGGCTCGTTCGGCTTTTTACAGCTAAGCTCTGGGTGTGTTGGCGTGTGATGCCGCATGCCTTTGGCGATAATATTGCCGAGTTACATGGGCGGCGGCAGGGGTATGCCCCTGTATGCCTTGGCATACCCATGATTTTGGACAAAAAAATTAATAAGTATACACATGTATACGTATCTTAATATATTTTCACGTTTGTGGCTCATAGGTCTAATAGAACTTGACCTCCTAGCAGCCCACGAAGAAAAGAAGCCCAGCTGACAAACTTTTTCTGACTGCACAACCGACCCCTGCCGGTGCCCCTTTCCCTGCTCGTGCACGTACAGTCGCGCTAGGCCCTCTTCGGCTGCTTTGCACCTCTGCCGCTCCGCGCCGGCCGCAGCATGATGCCACGCCACCTCGCCACTATCCCCTCCCCTCTCCCTCGCCACTCGCTCCCTGGGCGACCGGCGCCACGACGGCCGGACGGCGGCAGTGCCCCTTCTGCAGTACCTATATGAGCTTGCAGTTAAGCTTATAGGCACACAAATTATCTGGGGTGTTCAGCTGGTCATATAAGCGGTTGATAAAACAAAGTTGATAAAATGGTTAAAAGCCAACCTGTTCGTTATGAAATACTGTTCGATAATAAGTTCGGTGATAAGACAATGTAATAAGGCTTCATAAGTTAGTGCTCATATTTCCTATAGCCACAGATACTCTGCTAGTGCTAAAAGAGTGTTTTTCATGATGATTATGTGAAGAACAAGCAAAAGAAACAAAATGAGTGATGAATTTTTGAACAATTGCTTGGTTACATTTATTGACAGAGAATTCTTCAAACAAGTGAAAAAAAAATATGAGGATATCAATCTCTTCCAATAAGAGAATTGTAGAGTTGTATTGTAGTAACTTGTTTCTATTTGGTAATACTCCCTCCATACCCATAAAACTTAACGTTTTTAGACAAAGTTTAAGTCAAATATTGAGAACATAAACTATCAATAACTTTTAAAATATTTAGTTTCAAAAGGTGAAAATTATATGTATAGATTCACCTTGAAATCCACTTTTATAAAAAGTAATTTTATTTTTAATTTTTCTTATATAATTTATAAAAAATAATGGATAAGTTAGGTTTTGGAGATCGTGCTCTTGTCTAAAACATCAAGTTTTATGGGTATGGAATAGTTTTTAATTATTTATGTTTCAAACTTGTACTTTAGTTATTATTATAGATTTGCTAAATGTTATGACCATTATAACTTATCGTTCATTGTATTACATATTTGCTTTGAAATTTTGTAGATTTGGCATACCCAATCATAAATTTAAAACTCCGCCACTGCCGAGTTAGGAAATGATGATGATACTATAGGTTTGCGTGTTTGTGGCTAATGTGTGAGCCACATAGTAGTAACGTATTTGCGACGCTTTGCTTGAAGTGTACGTAGGGGGAAATAGTTTGTGACAAAAAAAATGTAGGTAGGGTGATCCAATAATTGTTCAGAGAAAAAGATTAACCACTATGTATAGTTGTAACATATCAATACATAAGTATATGAATTATGAAATGCAGTATGTTTAAATTAAAGTGAACATACAAACATCATAAATTATTCTAGTAATCCAATACTACAAAAAAAACTCCTACAATTAAATTGAAGCGAACAAGCTATAAAATGTCATATAAGTCAAGAACCTAAATAAGTTGTGGCTTGTGCATTTTTGTTGTGATGTTGTCATGTTTTTCGCTAATCATCTGCTTATTTGTAGTTTCTAGGAGAGAGATTGGGACAAAAAAAGGGAAATTTGAGCAGGCTAATTCGCTAGAGCGTTGTAGACATTCGAGAGGATTGAAGTCCTGTTGTACAGCTGTAGTTGCAGAACTTGTACTATATGGTTGTGTAAGTCAGGACGTGTAGACAGTGTGATACTCTTCTTTATTGAAAATAATTATAAAAGTATCTTAAGTGACAAGATTTGTACATTATATATGGAATTATTCTTTTATGTAACACTATCTACTAATATGCTAACTTCGTGAGTTAAATATGTATATTTTTCTAGATATTGGTGGTTACAATGAGAACAAATCTAAAAATGGATATATATTTACGAGTAGAGGAGTCGTTGACGACCAATGGGGAGTTCAAAGGTGGATTGAAAAACACGTGCAAACAAGAATAACGAAAAGATGGATTCGGGAACATTTGCTACAATAACCGGCCTAGGCCTGCTTCAGGGTTGACGGACTCCCCCACCTTTACTCTACAAATCATCCTAGGCCGGTTTTGTAAACCGGAGACTGAGCTAGTTTTTGGCAGTCCAAACCAAAACTTACGCTTTCATTCTCTAAATGCACTTCAATCTCTTGTGGAAAGTGTGGGACAGGTCTTTGAGGCCACCCTCTCATCTATTTATAGGAGAGTAATTGGCATCAGCAAGGGTGTTCGTTAGCTTCGTCGTCGTACGGGGCCAGAGTCGTCTTTTGCGCACCACTGCGCGGTAGTTCCAACGTCCCAAACTGAAATGTTCCGAGTCTGAGGATTCCGTTGTGAAACTCGCAACTCGGCGAATGCATGCACACGGTGCCTGCACGTACGTACAGTACGATCGGTCAGTACCGGAACGAATACAGCAAACCAATGGGCGTGAACAGTTGGTAGTAGCTAGCAGCACTATATAGTATACTACCAGTCCAAGGCTGTTCTATACCAGTGTGTACCGAACTACTGGTAGTCGACGAGCGACGACGACCGACCCCAGCTCCCAACCCACAGCTGCCAACCGTCGAGCTGGACGGCGGCGACGACTAACCTGTCCAACCACCAGCCACCCCACCCAGACGAGGCCGGCCGCCGGCGCGAACTCGAGGCGTGTCCGTGCCCACCACCCGAGCGAGCCTGGCTGACCGCCCTGCCCAACCCCGTCCGTGCCTTGGAGTCAGTCGGCCGAGGGAGGGAGCTGCATGGGATCCAGACCTCCCGCGACCGCGGGGGTTTTGACCCGAAAAGGCGGCGAGGCCAGGCCACGGTGATGCGGACGCGACGACGCCGAAACCCACGCGCGCGCGCTGGTTGGCGTTGGGGCGCCCCGCCAGCGGCCAGCGCCACCCCACGCAACCACCCAAAAGGCTGGCTGGCGCCCTGCGCATGTGGGCGCTGCGTGCGCGGTCGCAGGCGGACCCAGGACTGTGGAGGCGTTGCGTTGCCGACTGCCCGCCCGTCCATTTCCCTTAGATTAACCGCGGTAATAATAGTAATATAAGAACAGTAGTAGTACTCCTACTACTCCAGAAGTGGTGGCGCGGCAGGAACTGACGGCCGGCCTGACCCTGTGGTCATGCGCGCAGGCCGGCACGGGCGTCGGCGTGACTGCATGCATCTGCATTGCATGCGCGGCTCTGTTCCCTTGCCGAGGGCGGGCCGGCACGGGCAGGGGCGCGGCTGCGCGCCCAGGCCGGGCGGGGGCGGGCAAAATCGAGCGCGCGCAGCGCAACATGCATGGCCGTCTGCATGCGTCGGCGTCGCCCCTGCCACGCGCGGCCAGCTGATCGATGCCGCTCCGGCCTCGCATGCGGGCGGCGTGCAGCAGCTCGCTTTGCCGTTGCATTGCATGCGCACCCATGTGTGTGCTAGTCTGCGGCTGGCGGTCTTCCTTCCATTTCCCCTGCATGCTGCCTGCGCGCGCGCGCGAAACGGTGAATACTGTGGCCGGAAAGAAAGAAAGAAAGAAAGAAAGCGGCACTTTGCATGCAGTGTGGATACCGGGCAGGGCGTCCGCAGTGGCCTGCACAGGGACGCGTACAGTAAATGGCAAAGGAAGGTGCTGCCACGTGGTGTATATGTATGTATGTGCTGTCCAGGAGTAGAATAGGGCAGGCAGGGCCATCATCCGTTGATGCATGATGCAACTGGTTTTTCATCATGCTAGGCCATTCATCTTTTTCACTTATCTTATCAGTCTTTCGAATAACAAATTATCCGACTTGTAAGTCTAGCGGAACAGCTCGTGCTGCCTAGCGCCACCACCGGGCGGCATATGTGGCGTGGTAATCCGTGTTTGGATACACTAACTAAAAGTACTCCAACTTGCTCATACATTTCGTGACGAGTGACGTACGGTGGTGAGTGGTGGACTCGCTCGAGGTACACTAATAAACTACCCCCACTCATACTAATACAGGAATAATAACGGTGCTGGCCCGCAGAGATAGATAGATATCAGCGGTGCGCCAACACATGCCGTTTTGTATAGCGCCGGCGCGGCCATCCCCCATGCATCCCGTGCGTTTGCGTGGCATTGCGGCGTCGCTCGCTTTTCGCCTCGATCCGGCACCGGGCGCGGGGCCGCGCGCGGCCGCATGCACCGGCGACGACGGGCGCTGCGGCGGCCTGCGACCCTGCGTTATCCAACCAGGACCGTGGGATGAAGTGGTCCACGCCACGGCGGGCCGGTCTCTGCAGGTGGGGCTGGACCGCCGGAGGGGGAGGGGACGGGATGGTCAATCGGTCATGACTGACCACCTCGATCTGCCAATCTGGGCAACATGCAATCTGCTGACGCATGCACGCATGTGTTCCCCACTGCGCGGGGCCATCCATCTGATCCCTATCCACCTGGCATGACATGCATGCGCCCTCTGCCCTGCTCCCGCTCTGCGCATCTCGTCTCGTCTGACCGATGACGACTCGCCTTTCCACACGGCCAGGCCACACATGCCCCACCGGATCTTTGTGATGACGCGGCGCTTACGTACTAATACTACTCTACACCGAGGCAGAGAGGAACAGAGAGGCAGGACTGGACGGCTGATGGGGCCCCGCGTAGAGTTGGGGGCAAGGTGAAAAATCCGAATTATCCAAAATTCTGCATCCTACTTGTTCGCTGTGACGTGGAGGCCGGGACATATTCTACGTACAGTACGTAGTAAAATTCCGTTGTCTGGAAATGTGCTTGAGTACAAACAAACAAACACGGGAAGTCTAATAGTACAGTACATTTTTTATAACCGAGACGCAGCAGCAAGCAAGTGGCAAAATGATCCCTTGTGCTTCAAGGGTGGCTGGGAACCCTTTTTGGCAACGTGTGGGATGCATGGGGTGTGGCTCCGATCCATTCGTCGCGGACTCTGAGGGGGCTCTTAGTAGTACGGGATTCTGGTCCAACAACATCCATCACCATCGGTGACTCAATGCTAATTTTGATTACAGTATTAGTTTATATTAAGCACAAGCTGGCACTACATTGCATTATATGCTCCGACTCCGATCCTATAGAGCGAGAGGTACTGCTATTTATATACCTTTTTTTTTTAAAAAAAAAGATAGCAGCTGCATGCATATTGGTGGGTAGTCAAGGCGCCAGATTTGGCGGGTTACTGATGACTGGGTTTCATTTGACAATGGCGGACGTGCACCGCGTGCGTGCATGCAATGTTTACTATACTGGATCGAAGGCTATATATAATACGATCATCATCGATCGGCTAGCTGTCCACTGGATCGGTTAGCATGTAAGGGTAGGTTTCAAAATCTGTTTAGGTGGTAACGGTAGTCGGATATATTTAACTATAACAACCAATCTTACCGTATCTTGGTTGGTGTGTCAAGTTTATACAGTAGCATACTACTATGCGAGGGTATGGCAGTTGTTTACGGCTGTCATCATTGGTTGATCGCTGAGCGAGGAAGCACAAAACTAATTTCCACCACTCCATCGATTTTTATTAAAATATATAATTGCAACTAAAAATAAAATTACTGGTCGATCTGATGTGGGTTTTTAAAGATGAATCATCCATGCATTACAGGGAGGGATCTTTTTAAATAAATATTTTAAGCGCAACATCAACTAATACTGTGTATGGAATGTATCCCCTACGTATGCGAGGTTATGGCAAACCGTTTACGGCTGTGATCATTGGTTTTCATCGATGAGCGAGGAAGCACAGCTAACCTCTAACATCATCCACCCGAAACCATACTGTATATGTACTACGGTTCCTAAAGTGTGCGGCTGCTGGACGACTGGACAACACGATACGTGCGAGCTCGATCGGCATGCATATGTGCTGTCCGGCCGGTGTCCCCGGATCCCCTCGCTCGATCGGCGCATAACTAACTCCGGAGACAAGACAAGATTAGACTAGACACACAAAGGGCGAGGACGCAAACCCACAGGGGCGATGTCAAAGTGACATTTGGGTCATCATCCGGCGAAACCATGGTTTTGTATATGGTGACTACGGGGGTTCCTGGATGGTGTTGCGGCTGCTGGACTACTAATGACAACAATATCGATACGTGCGAGCTCGAATTACGGCATGCATGTGCTGTCATAAGACAAATTTTTTTAAGATAATTAATCCGTCATTAGCGCATGTTTACTAACTCCGGACATTAGATCAAGGACTAGACTAGACTTAAAAGATTCGAGGACGCAAACCCATAATCGATGTAATTAATTATTTTTTAGACTATATTTAATATTTATTTATATCCGACAAGCGCCATGGTTTTGTATATGGTGAGATATAGGCGTATGGATCGTCTGCTACTCCTTTCGTCCCAAAATAACTGCCGCTTTTGTTTTTCGAGAAACAATTGCTGACAATTTTTATAAATAATAAATATCATCGATTAGTATCATAATTAGTATCATCGGAAAGATCTTTGGGTCTAGTTTTTTAACAAATTTATTCAGATACATAAATATTGTACATATTTTTTATAAATTAAGTCAAACTTGTGACACGGAAATCAAAGACGATAATTAATTTGGGACGGAGGAGTAGTTGAGAAGGCGAAGCAGAAAAAGGAGAACAGTGAGGGCCGAACCTCACACTCGTCTGCTCAGAACGATCCACATTGGCAAAGATTGTGGAAATATAAGCCCCCCGAAATTAGAGTTTTTTGTTGGAAGAATCTCTCATGACTTTATGCCGTGTCAAGCAGCCAACCTTCACTGCAAACACATATGGTGTTTTTGCAGCATGGACGAAGAAACTACCTTCCATACTCTTACATGGTGTGATTTTGCGATCAAATTTTGGGAAAATTTCAGAGCATTGATAGGAATTAAGCTTCCCAAGCTTTGTCCCGGAACTATAGCATCATTATAAAAGAACAGGTTTAACCATCAATCAGAGATTACGATAATTTCTCAGGGACGTCCAAGGTCGTACACGCTCGGAGATCAACGAACTTCGTAGCACACTTGTGTGCGCAGTATATGTTTATGATCTTTTGTACTATGATTTATTCCCTGCAGGTTCTTGCTGCAATGTTTACACTCTGATTGTAGCAACTCTATTGGAGCTATGAAGCTTGATTTAAAGAACAGAGAAAGAAAAAAAAGGCGAGGACGGGATCGCCTCGTGCGTGTCGGGTAGCACTGCGAGTGAGTGGCAGCAGGCGTGTGGGACTGTGGGCGCGTGGGGAGATCGATCAGATCGGCCGTCGGCGACGCCCTCGCCAGCCGCGCGGATCGCATCATCGTACATCTTGCTTCAGGCAACTACTAGTATGGTCCTCATTCACATCATCATCGAGCAAGAAAGCGAGAGAACAGGACCAGCTTCCTAGGTTGTCCGGCGCATAGGCCCTAGAGAGAGAGGCTCAGCTCTGGCTCGGCAAGTCCAATCACCACCAAAAACTACGGACTGGACTGGAGTGGTGCCAGACGCGCATATGCGTCCGTATGATCGATCACGGACGTGCCGATGCGATCCACCGCCGCCCGGGTACGATACGATCCCAGATCCATCGTTTCTGCACCTGCAGGCAAGTCTCGGCAGCGCCGCGTCACCACCAAAAACTACGGACGTACGACCGGAGCCCAGCCCAGACGGTCAAAGATTTGGTCATGGGCGTCCGTATGATCGATCACGGACGTATAGGCCAAATCGAACCTAAAAGCGTTCCATGCCGCCGCCCGGGCATGCAGCGACCATTGATCCCAGATCCATGTTTGGTTTGGCGCTGGACCTGCTGGTGGTGGTAGATGAAAGACGATGCTGCTAGTAAGGGCTACTAACTCGGCGTAACGGGTTCGGCTCGGCAGCGCCGCGTTAACTCCATGGCGCCACCAACAGCAAAAAGCCCCCAGCTGCCGCATGCAGCCGTACGTACGCCGGCCGGAGCCCAGAGCCCAGACGGTCAAAGATTTGGTCAAGGGGCGTTGGTGCAGTGCGTAGCAGTATGTACTAGTAGTACGTACTAGGAGTACTCGTATAGGCCAAATCGAACCTAAAAGTTGTTGCATGCATGCCACGCCCAGTACGAGTAGCATGCAGCGACCATTGTTGTCACCACTTGCTGCCTTGTTTGGTTTGGCGCTGGACTAGTGCTGGTGGTGGTAGATGAAAGCAGTAGGAAAGGCTGCTGCTAGTAAGGGCTACTAACTCGGCGTAATGGGGGTGGGACCAGGGTGTCAGATGCGGCCTAGCGCACCCAATGGAGTAGGAACTAGGAAGTACTAGTACTACTACCATGGTGTTCATGACACCTACTCCTACTTCATATAGGGAAAATAGACTTAAGGATGGGGTTCACGAAATATGTGTATTCATATATACATTTATTTATATCCAAAATGTGTCTAAGATAATATCGATTCTCTGTAAAAGAAAGAGCCCTGTTTGGTGTCACATGCCACCAGTACAGATGCAGCACTAGGGGTATTCTTAGGTGTTTCTCGGAATGCCCATACTTTTTTAAACAAAGAATGCCCATATTTGTATCCTGATTGATTCTCATGTGTACACATAGTTTTTAATATGCAGAAACCATTTCTTTGTCTCTTCATTAACTAGTACTGCTATATCCTCATTTTGCTTAGCTAGTATAGTGATAAACAATAGCCATAGAAACGGGCAGTCTATACTGTGGTTTCACGGTTATAGTGCCATCATCTCAACGCTGCTCCTCGAGGAGTTTCGCAAAAAAAGCGAACTGAGCCTAGCTCAGGTGATTAGGTTTCTCGTATTGAAAGTTGTCTACCTATATTTAAGTCCTCAATTTGTCACGGATGCTCGTATTTTTCTATATCTATTCTAGGATTTAACAGCGGTGTGCTTTTGGTGGTAGGTGAAGATTTCTATGGTGACTTCACCAATCTTGAAATTTGCCAGTGCAATCTTACAAAGGTGCTCATAGGGGATACGTTTTGCGCGTGGGTGTGTGCTCATAGGGCTCGGGTGGATGTGCATGCTGTAAGCGTCTTACTACACCCTCTATCCCAAAATATAAATTGTTCTCACTTCTCGAGAAATCATCTTATTTTAATTTTGACCAATTATACAAAAAAAAAGTATTACTATTTTTAATACATACATAATTTGTATCATTACATAATGAATGTACTCCCATAATAGATTTATCTGGAGACATAAATATTGCGCGCATCTTCTATAGACCTGGTTAAAGTTGAGAAAGTTTGGCCTGTACGTATCTCATAGCGACCTTTTTTTTCATGAGGTGGAGGGAGTAATTCATAAAAAAGAAAAGAATAAAGGAAAAAACAAGGAAATGAGGAGTTTCGGCAAAGAAAGGAAAAGGAGTTGGGGGCCGGGGACCGGGGCAACTGCATGTTGTGCTCACATGGGATTGGTGGGAGTACGTATGCATGTGGCATGCCGACGTGACGACGGCCTCGTACGTCCCGGCCCGGACTCCCGGACGGCGCCGTGGCCATCCGTCCGTCAAGTGGCGCCGCCGTGCCCTTGCCGTCGATCGTCTTCCTCCCTCCCCACGTACGCCGGCCGGCCCCTGTGCTGGGCATGCAGTGCAGCCTCCTTCGATTACTCTTACCGTCCGTCCGGCCATGTTTCCGGTTTCCCTGCAAATAATGGCCACCGTCCAGTGGCGGATCCACTCTATAGCTGTGGGGCCCGCTGGCCCCATAGGTTTTGATAAAATCAGTAGTATTTTACTGTAGCATATATAGATTGGCCCCACAGCTCCTACTAGCTGGCCCCACAGGGTTTGATCGCTGGATCCGCCACTGCCGCCGTCGTCGTCGAATCAGCCGAGAGAGACGGTCGATGATTGGTTGGTGAAAATTCAACTACATGTATGCTCCGAGATTGTTCCTAGTATGTGTATGTTCGTACCGGTGGTCTCCATAAGCCGAGCCAAACCGAACCAAACCGAACCGAATTGAACCGCGGTTCGTCGGGGCTATGCATGACGAGAGTTTAATTTAGCACACGTACTGCTACCTCGTCTGCGTGTGGGATGACCGTACCGTACGTACGAGATCGACGGATCCAGTCCGTCGTCGTCCTGGCTGCCGGCCGGCCGGTCATCATTCGGCCGACGACGACCCCTAACCGCCGGCGGCGCATTCAAATTAAACACGGTCATGCATCATCATATCATTCAGGGCGGGATGTGGACCCGGTCCGGTCCCGGCCGGCTGACGTAAGCAAGAGATTCGGTCTATCTCGACCCACTCCGGCCTACTCCTACCCCCACACTAACCACTGTACGCACTCCCTCCGTTTCAAAATAAGTGTCGCCGTGGGATGCGTGCCACAGATTTGACTTAATTTGTAGAAAATACGTGTAATATTTATATCTTCAAATAATTTTTTTAAAAAACTAGGCCCAAAGATCTTTCCGATAATACTAATTATGATACTAATCGATGATATTTAATATTTATAAAAATTGCCGGTATTTACTTCTCGGGAAGCGAAGCAACAGATATTGTGGAACGGAGGGAGTAAGCTTATCCGTTTGAACTGGATGCATGCATGGCATGGATCCAAGATTTTCCCGCGCCGCCCGCGCGCGCGCGCCCATCGTTTATTTCCGTGACGGCGGCGGATGGGCGTGCCGGCGTGTGCGTGTGGTCCACCGGCCGGCTTTTCAAATGAGTCCTGCCTTCGCGCCATGCCCATATCCTGCTTCTCCCGATCCGATCCGATCCGATCCGATCTCGCCGCATTATTGTTCCCGCCAGTTCTTTGGTTCGAACGTAACGGACATTCCTTTCATTCTTGGCCCCGCGCGCCGCACTTCAACTTCAAGTTCAACAATAATACTACTATATTATACTACGTACAATAGCACTGTACTAGTAGCAAAGGGCCAAAACCCAATAATGTATAATAGTATGATGGGGTGTGGGATATACACATACAAAGGGCGCCCTGATTCAGATCTGTACACGTGGCGCGCATCGATCGTATCTTAAACTCTTATATATAAAAGCTAAACCCATCACTAAATGATTTTTCTCTTCATATAAGGTGTCCACATCATTTCTCACTAAGTGACTTCACTGAATGTTCTATCTCTACATGCAATATATATCCACATCATTCCCCACTAAATTCATATCATCCCTTATTAATTAAAAAATAGTCATGTCATCTCTATCATGTAAAATACTTTAATCTATAACATATAAATTATCATCTACTTAGGCTATTTGTTTCATCCCATATTACTCTATAATGTAATCAAATATGCTATTGTTTTTTCTGTTAGCTTACCCTTTTTTACCGGATCTGATATAATAAAATATGGATGTATACATAGTATGCAAAATACCAATATAATGCTATGTATATAACATATTTATTTTTAAGAAAATCTCACGTCAACGCACGGGGTATTCTTCTAATTAACAGAAGAGGAGTCAGCAGAAATGTTTTCACGGCATGTCAATGTACGACGACAGAGCTTGGCGCTTTTGCTCTCGCTCTAGCTTTCGCCATGTCGGAGGCAGAGTCAGAGCAGTGACAAATACCCCTATATGTTAATTTGTTGGCCTAATTAAAATGGACATCTGAGGAAAACGATCGCTTCATAGTATATACTAGCTGGCAAGCCCCATCATGCGTGCCACCACCACCTTGGCATGTTTCAAGAAAAAAGGTAGGGATATTCCTAGCTCTCATTTCCCAATGCGAAGCCCACACCTTTCACCCCAAAACGTACACAAGGAGGAGAGAAACCAGGGTAGGAAAAGCTAGAAAAGTTCCCATGGACCCAAATATCTAGCTTCTTTTTTTGGCAATATTTATTTTTGCATGTTGTGATGTGAAGCTGTGAACTTTCTTTTTTGAGGGTCCTCGATGTGAAGTTGTGAACTCTGATTGGTGTCCAAACCCTTTTCTGTTCTCTCGTGCATGCATGCATGGCTGGCGGCCCCCTCATGCATGCATCCATCCAAGCAGGTCGTATATGCTTTCCTCCTCTTCTTTCTGCCCCGTTGCTATGCAGAGCTTAGCTATTCTAGTTCTAGACGACTAAGCTTTGGATGGGATGGCAACACTGGTGTCGCAATCATCCAGTCCAAGCTTTGAAACTTCCATACCTATCTCGATCGATCACCAGTTTGCATGCACGTGCCTTTTCGATGGCCACGCTTAATTGGCTTCAAGTCATACTCACTTCATGTTGGAAATAAAAATCATTTGGGACAATTTTCCCAACCCTTTTCTGTTCTCTCGTGCGATATGGTCTTCAAAGTATAACTTTTGACTTCATATTTTTATAAAAATATTCATCACAAAGTGATATATTTATACTTCTATGAAAGTATTTTTCAAGACAAATCTATTCATATGGTTTTTACATTTCCAAACTTAAGAACTTAAAAGTTATTCATGATTTATGTTTTTTTCCAAATGTTTCATATGGTTTTCACAAAACCTTTAAAAAGTCCAAAACGACTTCTATTTTCTATACGGAGGGAGTATATGTTGTGTCACCTGTGCAAATTACTAGTATGTAAGAACACGATATTCTTTCGTTTAATTTGCTCCATATTATATGAACCTGATACTTAGGGCGTCCTCAACGGCTGACATGCAGCTAGCTAGGAGCACCAGTTATCCAATCGGAGAAAGAGAGAGTAAGAAAATTTTCAACGCTAGCGAGAGCCCAAGCGCTAGGCTCACACATCTTCCAAAGCCTTTTGAGTCACTGACATACATGCAATGCCTAGCTTCTTTCTTTTGTTTACTGATTCTAGCTGATGATTTAGATGTGCCGCTGGGGACGCCCTTATTATATATAGATATCATCATCCGCTAACAAAATGCTCCATGCATGATCAGTGTCAACTTGTACCGCACCTGGTTAAAAGGAGGGCCATGGATGGGATTTCCTGCAGTAGCGTGATGTGAGACCTCTCTCATTGGTGCGTACGTATGGCCTACGGTCCCTCCATGCATGCACGCACGTCGACACGTCGTACTACTTGCCTTCTCTTCTTTCTGGACCATCATCATATTTGCTATATTGCTATTGCTATGCAAGCGAGATAGAAGTAGGCAACTGAACATGGATGGCGACACTGGTGTCACAATCATCCAGTTGTTCCATGCAAGCTTGGAATTTCCACATCTATCTCTATCTAGGGGATCACCAGTTTTGCACATGCATTTGATGGCCACGGTTCGCTCATTTCGGATCGGATGGATCAATCAATCGGCAATATATTCAACTCATCAAGAGAACGAATCATCATTCAATTCATTGTTAGTTTGAGATTTAGCTAGGTTATTTAGTTATGTAATGGTTGAAATCTGCTTGGTCTTTGCACTAGCAATTAGGAAAACGCATGAATTTTTTTTGATAATTTCATATGGGGGCTGAAATCCACTAAACCCAAACATTTACAAAAATAGATACTATCTAAATCATCATTTGGAGAGTCAACATTGAGGAGTGCTGATGAGTTTCATCACTATGTCTTTCGGTTCATTTCTTTCTTTTTTCTTCCAAATTTCACAAGTAGCTCAAATGTGACCTTGAGGAATAAACACTATAGTATCCGTCTGTTTTCTTTTGTGGAAGTTTACACGAATTAGCTCAATGAGTCTTATCTATATTTTCATGACCGTTACTAAGCATATTTTTTCCAACTATCTAGACGACTTATCACACCTAAACAGTAGGAAAGCCACACCAAGCATATTGACCAGTGATGAGTGACGCCCTCACCCACGTGTACCCCTTACACATACTGACACACAAAAAGAAACGAATGAATACGATCACTTTGGCGTCTTCCTCACCTTCCCACACTCTACTCCCTCTGTCTAGAAACAGGACTCCCACACATCGTATTTGACTATTCATCTTATTAAATTTATATATATATATATATAAATAAATATATTAAATAAAGTATAAATATATATATATACATATATTTATAAAAATTTTTTAATAAATGAATGGTCAAACACTACTATTAAATAAAGTATCTTAAATAATAAGTTATAACAAGATAAACCATACTATTTATATAAATTTTTTAATAATATGAATGGTCAAACACGGTATTTAAAAATCATATAATTGTGCTTTTTTATGGATGCAGACATCACATCCTTTCGACGCATCATCCATGCATGTTGCCTTGCTCGCTAGAAAGCCATGGATCATGCGGCGTGTGTGCACGAGGAGCCACAGGACAAAGCAAGAGCCCTAGCACTAGCAGCTAGCTATAGCTTTTGTAAAGCCACCATGACCTCTACCTCGATCAGATCTCATTGTCATTGGCGATCTCGATCTCACACCCTGCCTGCAGTGCCAGCCTCACTCACCCATGCATCATATCGACCAAGCCGTCATGACATGGTCACATGCACACATGCGTGCATAAAGCTGGCGGCGAATAAGCCGTTGTGTTGGAGGATCCATCTCATCCTGGCCGCCGTCCAACGGAGCAGTATATATTGGCGCAGAGACATGGATGGAAGAAAAATGATCCAAGCCTGTAGTAGGGCGGCGTCCATTGAAATGCTGGCATGTGTACAAGTCTGCAAATTACGCTTGTCTTTCAGCACTAGTGACAATCTTACAGTTTCCTAGGTGCGTCAGTGGCGTGAATGTGAATGCCAGTCACTGCTGTACTGATGATGGGAGAGAGAGAGGAGCATACTGTATCAGCATTCCCAGCTTCCCATGTTCTCCACTCACTTTTTGCTCTGCCACATTCGTTACTCTTCGCATCACTTTCTCTCTCCTTAGACCAGCTACAGACAATAGTGAGACTCCATCAGTAGGATTAGTTTAGTTAGGTTCGTCAGTGCTTAATCACACTGTGCAACACAGTTCGTTGCACTTGCCTTGCTTTATGTTCGACATGCAACAGCCAGCAGCACTGTGGATGCATGCATTCACCTCGAATGCATGCACTCGCCAGTCTGCACAGCACAATCACAGCACAGCAGGATTCAATAGTTTGTGTTGGGATTTTATATATTTGGTCAAAATTTCCCCTTGACAAAATACTAGTAGTATACTCTATAGTTGACGCCCAGATGATTTCGGTTTTGTTATTTGTGAGATGGAGAGAGAAGATAGGAGATTATTGCCTTACTAGTACGCCGTCAAGCATGAGCACACATTCCCTGAAACTTACTGATGATAAGATAGGCATAGCTTCATTATAACCAGGAGCAATATTGGACACATTTCTTTGTGATGATCAGGACGATCACCAGAGATGGCTTCTGTAGCTACAACTGACTGACATGATGCGTCACCGAATAATGCTGGGATGGGATCGACAAACAGTATGCCTCATCCATGTGCCCAGCTGGAAAACAAACTTTTTCATTGGAGATCACGAGTAGTAGTGTATACAGAGTACTACTATAGCCTAACATAATTAATTATACCATTCCCCTCAGTAACCCTACCACTTAACCACCGGCCCAAAGCTAGAGCCGCTTTAATTTGGCGATATTATTCTTTGCGATATTATTCTTTGTCTGGTCATTCGCTTATTCAAATTTTTTATATAAATATAATTTATTTTATTGCTTCTTTTATCAACAAAGATACTTGAATATTGATTGATTTATTTTATTATTTGCATAAATATTTTAAATAAGACGGATGGCCTGTAATTGGGAGCTGTGCTTCCAATCATGGTGAACAGAACGAACATGGGCGTGTGATTCCTCCCCTTGGCCAACAGTCAGTCAGTCAGTCAGAGGGTAGGCTACTCCTACTCACATAGGAGTATGTGAACAGCTAGCAGAATACTACTGACATCTTTTCCTCATTTCTTTTACCATCATGCATGGGAGCAAGCTAGTACTAGTAAGAAGCTTTTCATGAGTCCACTGGGCCTCATACTACCATGAGATGGGCTACACTACACCTGACCTTGCTCTAGGACCATGCCTAGAGAATTTTGGAAACAAATGGCTTATTTTATAAATGGGCTCGACCGAGTATAGTAGTAGTTTTTTATTGTTCTCCTCAAGAACGACGGAAGTAGACTAGTAGAGTATGAGAGTATATATTTTCACTTCACAGGTTCCTTCCTATTTCAGCTAGCTGTGCGCCGCTGTGTCCCCCCCCACTCCTGTGTTCCATTCTGCTTCTATGCATCAGGGATGTAGCTAGGGCTGCTCATCTTTCTACTGTTGGCTACCATCGAGATGAGCATGTGCCATGTTCTTGACTGAGTGGGGCATAATTGCTCACAGCCCATGCCAATATAATGGAAGAAATCCAATGCCTAGTAGTAGCCCTAGCCTACTGATAATCTAGCTAGAGATGCACTAAACATAATATTGATTCTTAGTTATTGACAATGCTAGTAACTAACTATATTAATATATTGGCATAACATTCCTTGCATTTCCAGCTCAATAATTCAAAATAATCCTAGGAAGCTAACTAGGAGTATATTCGAATACTATTGCTTGCTCCTTGATTTTATTAAAAAATTTAATATATACTTATTACAGCAAAGAAGCAAGCAATACCACGTTTATGGTATACGCGTAATTGAATAGCTGCAGTAGGTATAAATATAGTATCGCAATAGGTAAATGCAAGTGAATGTGATGTTTCATCTGGTAGCTGCGACAATATTTAATAATATTGAAACATCATCAAACGCCCAATCAGTGGCTAGGTTTTGGACCCTAGGATTAACCACTAGTACTGCAGGAATTATTGCACATGAAAAGTTTCTCTGCAGGCTGCAGTAGGCTGAAGTGCTAGTGTTAAAAAGGTGATTGCGTTGTTATAACTGTGTACTGACTCTGAAAGATTTCCTGAACTTTTTTGGTAAAAAGTCGTGAGCTACATATAGGGCAATAAATTTTAACACTAGTCCATGAAACACATTTGTTACCTTGTAGTAATTACATGTACGTTAGAAGTTACCCCTTTAAAATTGAAGTAATATATATAAACAAACAAAAGTTACTGACAAACAGCAAGGACACTCACAAGAACCATAACTATCATTAGTGTGTATGTTACAAAAGCTAATCTGCCCCACATATTATATAGTTTATATATAGTATTTAACAAAAACAGGCTTTAGGACCACATGAGCAGCTCTGCCTGTCTCTGTGTGATGTCCAATGGGAAGCAGCCATAAGCAACACACTGCCAGTACCACCATTCAGATTTCAGAGAGGCTCATGATGACATCACAAATCTCTCTTGGAGGGCCCTACCTTTCCACTACCAACACTAGCAATGGTCATGCTGCCATGGCAGCATGGGGGGCTCAGCCTCAGCTCTATCTTTTCCAATGGAATCCCTGCACAAACCAAGGAATCCAGTGAAGGCATGTGGCTGCATCAGACATTGCCCATCAGCTGTTAGTAGAGTAATAAAGAAGCCAGCAGGGAATCTTTCTGCACTGTGGCATCTGCTGTTGCTGTGGTCTTGTGGTGGTAGAACAAGTGAACAGCTATTAGCAGAGGTGAATGAAATCCATGGTCCTTTGCTTACACACACACACACAGCCGGTGCAGAGGGTCTGAGGGTGGTCAAGGACACTTGTTGAGATGATGTGGAGAGGTCCATATACCAGCCTGCACCTGCAGAAACTCTGCTCCTGATTGAGCCCATTCAGTTATACCACCTTGCAAATTTTGGTAGGAGACATGGCATCAGTCGATATGTAGTACTAATGTTTTCTGCTAGTACTGTTCCCTGATGTAAGGCTCATTGTTTCGCTATCACATTCACACCAATGCTGATTCAACAGTAGTTGTGGTGGTACTTCACTGTTGCATTGCATTCTGTTCCAATCATCTGGTTAATCTGAAGGCCTTGGATTATTCAGTCAGTTTATTTAGAACTATCCAAATAAAACACTGCCTAAGCATGGAGTGAACAAAATCGCCAGGGTGATGTTCATCTACATGCCTATTTTGTTCACCTGTCTTCAAAAGGGAAAGAGTACTCAAAGGGAAATCCCAGTAAAAATCTCTAGGCGCCTTTGGTTTGGGATTCGCTATGTTTACATGCACGGCCAATGCTGTTCACCGAGACAGGCATGAGCATTTACACAAACATGCAGTGCAATATGCTAACAGCAGAGGAGGGGCTCCCAGATCACATGGGGCTGCATCATCTGCATCCTTGCTTGCATATGTACATCATCGAGACAATGCACACTTGCCTAGCGCCTGCCCATGATGATGATGATGATGATATGCATAGTAAATCGCAATCCCCCCTGCTGTTAGTACAGTAGCAAGATTATATTTATTTCTTGATGACCACTTGTTGGTCCACACACTCTAGATCAGATGCAGTGCAGGACATCAGCTAGTAGCTAGTGGTGTGGTCCATGGCTGGCTGCAGGATTGGTCTACACATAGATAATGTTCTTCCTCATGGGAAGCAGCAAGGAATGGTAGTAAAAAGGGTGATTGATAGATGCATTTGAATAGTGCTAGTTTGGGTGATTTGAGGTATTGGTAATTGGAGCCAACGTTAGTGTGACCACGATAGTGATGTAATCTGACCTAATGCTGTGGTTTGTAGCTAAGACAAAGTGAATAAGCTATTGGGTAGTATATTACTGTTCAAACCTGCAACTGGATATGGATAATCGAGGTTGGATTCCCTTGATCAACGAGTATAATGTAAATTTTAAACCTGCCATTTCTGTTTACTGTATTATGCACCCGAAATATTATAACTTGAAGAATCAAGTCAAGCGGCTGCAGTCTATCTCTCTCTTTCTTTTTCCTTCCATGTTTAGTTAACACATAAGTATATATGTTAATCAAATGGGTGGATAACAGAAGATGGTAGAGTGACAAACTATTTTCTTTTTCATAAAAGAAACAAACTATTTTATTTAAGAAATAGCTTTTCTTCGAACTTACAATGACCTCAACTCCGAGAAGTAAATTAGTAGAACGCTTTGTGCTTAGAGGTAAATTGCCAAGACGTTGGGACATGTAACCAAAGTAAGTCATGTGAGTTACTTTTGGCGTTGGGCCTCATCTCCAAGGCAGTCAGGCAGGCACACAGCCATGAGAAGACACGGACAACATGGGCGCTGAACCAACCGATATCCATATCCTTTGTGTGCAGTGCAGTGCAGCAGAGTGGCCACACACGGCAGTTTTTGTTGGTCTGGTTCACCATAACCATAGATTATCTGTAGAAAGCTCTGAATTCCAAGGCAGATAGTAGATCACCAAGTGACTGTAAAAATGAGTAGTATTACAGAGCTAATTAACCGCTCTGCTTAGCAGTCAACAGGGACTACTCGAGTACCATGCCACCGAGCTTTGTTTTCTGTCTTAACTAGAAGCACCTTGATATTGATACTTGCAAGACATGATCATCAGAATAAAACCTGTAGTGGTACTGGTTTTCTTGGGGCCTCAACCGTGGAGCAAAGCACAAGGCATGTACTGATGTGCTAGCAATCTTGGGGTTGTGTGAGAGTGAGGTCATTGGCCATCATAGAGAGCTGTGTACGAGCTGCTGCTGCTGCATTTAACCATTTGTCTTATTCAAATTTTTTATATAAATATCATATATCTTATTATGACTTATATTATCATTAAAGATACTTTAATAATAATTTACTTATTTTGTAATATGTATAAAATTTTTAAATAAGATAAATGGTCAAACGTAGTTTTTGAAAGTCAAAAAAGATGAGTTATTTGTGAACGGAGGGTGTAATACTCTGCGCGTACTGCGTACTGTACTACTCATTGGAGTAACCACGGCTCAGCTGTCAGTGGACTATCTGTCGGCAATCTCCGTTGCCAATGCCGCCAATCCACCTCAGTCTGTTGACAGGTGCCCTCACTGTGGATCCACATCCTCGATTTCTCTCTCGAAAATATTGGCAGTTGCAAGAGTCTGTTTTGGCGCTAGACAACTGCTGTCCTCTTGACGTCTCTGAATCTTTTGTTGCCTGTACCCTCTACTAGACTGTATGTAGCCTGTGCCCATGCTGCGTAAAAACTGGTGAATCCTGAATATTATTACTATCTCTCTGATCTTTTCTGACCTTTAACTAAGAGTTCAATAGGGTACAGGCTGGTGAATACTGAATGTTGTACTACCGTTAAGTTTTAAGGTACAGTTGCGAAGAACTTTTCTGACCTTTTGCGCTACTAACCAGTTCATCAGAGGACAAAAGTCTAACTCCTACACCGGTGCTAGTAATTTGTTGAGTTTCATGCATGACCAGTTCAACCACCGAAAAACTGACCACGATGACCACTGAATGTTTGTGTGCTGACGAAGAACAACCAGTAGTTTCTAGGTAATAATATGTCCACGAGCACGAACGAAAATGAGTGACAAGAGAGCATAAAGCGGCGAGAGCCTGCTTCCTTTCGTGCCAGCATGAGTGCATGACAGTGACTTGAGAGAAGGCCGGGGTATTATTGGTGCATCCACTGATTTAATTGTACGTCTATGACTCTGAAACCATGCATCAAATACGATCGGCGAGGTGTCTGCCGCCAGCAACATGCATTGGGCTGGGCCAGCACATGGATGTGTTGGTGACCTCGATCTCTACTTTTTGGCTGCTCTGTTCATGAGCCTTGCTGAGAATCCAAGCCGTCCTAACAAAGCACATGTGACTTGTGAGTCGTCCTTGAAGGGTGAAAAGCAGCTGCTTCTTCCTTTAGATGTGCAATGTTGTCCTTCCAGTAAACTGGCCATTACATGCACACCAGGTAATTAACTTAGTAAATTTAAGGCAAAAAAGATGTGTGATTCACTAGCTAGTATCATTGCTCCAATGGTGATGGAAAAGCACGTGCTAAATCGTGATATCCTGTCACTGAAAATTTCCACGGCACAAGGAAATGTTGCGGATTGTAGGATGGATCAAGTCCTCTAATTGTTGCTCTGAAAGCAGGTAACTTGCTGCCTTCTCCAATATTTCCTAAGACCATTGTTTTAGACATAGGACGGGCCATGTAATTTTGTTCTTCTAGACATAGGACAACATGCAGGTATGGTCTTAATTTGATGAACGGCCCTTGTTCACAAAATCATTCTATGATCGATGTAGTTATTATTCAGTATATCTTCATATAAATAACAAGACAGATACTCATCCACTGAAAAACAAGAACCACTAATGGATGAAATATTATCGATGGTGGTCATCTTGCTCTCATTTCCAGCAATGAAATATTTTTTTTGGTCCATGAACAATAACCATCCTCTTTTTGAGCTCCACATTATTTTCTTTGTTTGGTGAATCAAATACCTTGACATGATGGACCCCTATAATCCCAGAGTAGGTTGTTGACATCCACGTAGTCACCATGCATCTTCTAGCTAGCATTTGGTGGCTATATGACGGTGAACCAGACTACCTATGGGTTCCAATTTTCTCAAATATGTCATGCAAAGCCTGGGAGACTGATAAAAGTAAAAGTAACAAGCCTGAGAAATTGATAAAAAGTAACATTTTTTTCAATATACGGTAATGTGTTGTGAAACAATAAAAATCTTTTGCTATATATACACACACACAAAACAGTAAACCGAAACACCAAAATAGGCATAAAAAAGTGTCACTTTAGAAGTATGTCATGTCATCCAATTTATGAACTAATTTGATTTGTTTTCTTCTAATATCTCAATTGAGCAATATCTGTGCCGAAAGAAACACAGAACTGAAACTCTCATCACTATCCACTTTACAACAATGTTATGTATCCGCCGGACTGCAAATATATACAACATCAAAGTAAAGTAGGAGTGCCTTGCTTCTTGCATGCCTGTGGCACTTCATTTGCATGAGCTTTCCTGAAAGCTGACATGAAGCTCAGCATGAACCAGGATGGAACACATGACAATGACATACTGGACACAACTAGCAGGCGGAGCAAGCAAGGGCTGGGCGCGCTTCATAATCATTTTAGTATTGATATATTTTGCGAACAACAAGCAATGCATGCCATCACTTCATGACAGAAAATGCTACTGCCGGTGGTTCCAAAATCAAAATGGCAGATAATGTACTCTCTTTTTTTCTCATTCGCGGGGAATTTATGGTCTTTTCGTGTCGAGTAACGGTTCCACTAAGTCAGTAACACACATTGGATTCATCCTCTCACAGCCACCTGACAATGGGTCCCTCCTATCCATGAAGGAATGAGAAAAAAAAAAAAAATGTTTTGGCAAGAGTGTAACAGCAGGATAGTGACTGTGTCTCTTTTTGGCCAGCATGACAGTGACTTGATAGAAGGGCAAATGCATTACTCATCTCATGCAACCATGAGACACTGAACAATGATCCGATAGGTGTGAGGTGCCTGTCCCAGCAAGCATGGGGCAGCCCGCACATGGATTGTGTTGGGTGCGATCGATCGATGGATCAATCTCTATCTCCAGTTCTCCACACATGACACAACCTACAATACAAACCCCACACAACGGCAGCAATTATGCTCCTGCCATCTTACACTTTCCACTGTGTGTTTCTCCCAACCTTGCTGAACGTCCAAACAAAGCACATGCATGTGAGGGGCTTTGCTGAGGGGCTTTGCCGGGAGAAGGAAGCTAGCTTGATTTATAGGCATCGTTTGGTGCAGCTCCTACAAGCTCTGGCTCTGACTCATCCCTGGGCGCTATTGTGCACACTGTACATCACTATAGATTATTGTGCCAGTTGAAAAAAGGGGTCTGAATTCGGCAAACCCAAGAGAGGAGCCGCAAAACTGCTGGCTGGAGGCTCCTCCCAGCTCTGCTACAGTAGCACTATAATTGCAGAGCCGGAGCCCCCTTAGAACCACACCAAACACAGCCTTAGGTCTCGTTCGTTTCCATCGAATTGGCCCGTTTCAGACCGAAATTATTCTGGTTGTTATACAAATTAAAGTAACGAATTTGGTTAGAAATCATTCCTGGGGTTCAATCCCGTGGAAGCGAACTGGAACTCAAGGGAAGGATGATGGATTGGTACCCCAGCATGGCAGCTCAAGGTAGATGAAACTACGTACCAGGAATACAACGTCCAGCAGGCTGAAAGAAAGATGAAAGTGTAGTGTTAGCTAGTCCTGTGATTTGTCTTGCACAAAAACAGGCCATTATGATCCTCTTTCTCGATGTGACCACGGAACGGCACGTGCCGGATTCGTGACGCTGAAAGTTCCATGGCACGATGCAGTGGGTGCCAAGGTGCCTGGAGTAGCGTTGGCACGTGATAGGATGAACCAAAAGGTTCTTGGACTCCATGTATGTACCCAATACCCGATGCCTAGGTTGCTTGGCATGTTAGGATGGAATAATCCTCCGGTGGTGGCTCCAAAAGCAGGGAGGGAGCATGCCTCTCTGCCTTTGGGCAATAGCTTGGTCCCAAGGTTACCCAAAAGTTCAGTACATTTCTTTTCCACGGAAATTCCCTCTGGCCTTGCCGTACTACGGTGAAATGCTTCATCGTCAGGGAATTAGAAAGGCGTCCGGACCCACAGGGTCGTTGTTGATCTGAAGCCGTCTGTCTATCGACGAGTGATCCAGCTTCTGTGCAAAATTCAGCCCATAATATGCCCCGGCCCCAGATCAAGATGTTCCTTTCTCATGCAGTTGGGATCTATCTACTTTCCTTTTAAAAGCAAAGTTGGGCTCTACTGGCTCCACTACTATGACAGATTCATTTGCAGAAGCGAGGCCCAAGAAGCACAGTAACGGCCCAGTGAGAGAACGCTCAGCCAACCATTCCTTTCCTGGTTCCAGCAAGAAACTAGCACAGCCAAACTGCAAGCAACGAGACCACTCCCAGCAGACAATATTTGACCACCAGACAACGCAACCACTTCACTTCAGGTAACGTATATAGTCGAGACGTCTCACAGATTACAATTACAATGTAGTATAGTATCAGCAGCCATAGTAGGTCTGATAGCAGGGCAAAATCTTCTCAGGTTACCAGATTTGTCTCTGTCTCAGGGGTTATCAGGACAAGAACCACCACTGGCATGACAGCGCCGAGCCACCGACAGACTTGCTCTCCTCATTCCTTGGCAGCCTTGTTGATGAGGGACTTGTGGATGTGGGGGATGACACCGCCGCCAGCGATGGTGCCCTTGATCAGGGTGTCCAGCTCCTCGTCCCCGCGGATCGCCAGCTGCAGGTGCCGGGGGCTGAGACGCTTCACCTTGAGGTCCTTGCACGCGTTCCCGGCCAGCTCCAGGACCTCTGCTGTCAGGTACTCCAGGATGGCTGCCGCGTACACCGCCGCCGTTGCTCCCACCCGGCCGTTCGCCTGTGACCTTTCTTTCAGCTGGCGGTGGATGCGTCCGACGGGGACTGAATGAAATTTGCATATGACCAGTCAGCTTTAAGGCTATAATTCTTATGTAATCAATCAATGGTTTACTTGTTCATGCTCTTCTGAAACAATACCAAAAGATAATTCAAGAAGACATGCAGTGTATAAGCTCAGCAATTCAAAAAAAAAAAAAATCTGCAAGCAGTGTATAAGCTCAGCAACTAAAAAAAAAAAAATATCCATGCATGACGCCCTGACCAGACTATAGTCTCCACTAAAAAAAGGGGAAGCCAGAAACTTTTGTGGATGTGGCAAATCAGCACCTAACAATACATAAGACAAATTGAGAGCAGAAGCCAAAGTCAGACTAAACATGTACTGCTGCTACATAAGTGCAGACTTGTAAGTACAATAATCAATAGTGTCTTATGTTATTTCAGTGTGGTGACTTCTGAAATGCACAGCTCTACTACTATTCATATCTGCAGCTATGAACCATTGTTCCTTCAGGAGTTCACTGGGCCTGGGGTCCAACAGATGCCTAGAGGCCTCAGTGGAACAATCACATTTTAAGACATTGGGGACACCTGATCTGGTTTTCGATCTGTGCAAAGATGAGGACTGATATATGATTTCCCACTATGTGGGAGGCCACATTTGAAAAGCTCAGGGTGCTAAAGGACATGGAAAACATGTCATGGTTAGTTTTGCTCCTTGGAATAGTTCTTGCAAACCCTGGGCTATACATGCAGAAACAGGGCATACAGCTGTGGCTGTATGACATGACTTGGACAAGAAAAGCAAGATCTTAGTGTTTTCCAAATCCAAAGGGACAAAAAATAAATGATACTGCCTACTGCAGGTAAAGCCTCTGGGTACTGGATTTTCTGACAAACTCAACTAATTAAAAACAGACCATCGTGCAGAGCTAAAAACAAAATAAGTTCATTCCAGTTTTCAGTTTCACTAATGAAATGGTAATCCAACTCTGGATCAAGTAATGGACAACAGACATGGATGTATATAACTGAAACAAAGTTAGCACTAGTGCATATTCTATACATATAATTTGAATGAAACACTAAATAAGCTTTAACTGTCAGGACAGAACACTATTGGTTGAGAATTAGCATATAGTTTGAATGAAACATGCTAAATAAGAAATAACTGCCAGGATAGAACATTGTGGCTGAGAATTATCTGCCTGCCCCATGTAAGACCCATGTAAACCACCCAGACCAACAGCTCATACACCAATTTCATTTTTTGGATGGTGTCTAACATATATACACATACTCTCAAGAAAAGATGAACACAAATTTATAAAAATTCCACTACTTTCATAGCTGCATATCTACTTCAACTAGCTTGATTACATTTTATCTAGGTCAATATGCCCAAGTCCTCAGGGACAGCTTGTGTCTTGGCACTAGAATACACATGAGCAAAACATGAAAAATTGATGTCCAACGCATGTACTCTGTTCCTCAACACACAACGCGTAAGGTAATCCAAACACCTAATTGATGGTTATGTTCAGTTTCAACTCTAGATGGTCCCAATTCATGCATATATATACACACCACCATATATGGTATCATTCAGCACATGGTGTTAAGCCCTAAGCCACAGTTCAAAGCAAACAAACATTGCACAGCATCCCTACATATAGACCCCAGAAGGAAAGAACCAGCACATTCAATTAGATGACCAATCAATCAAAACTGTACCATGCACCAATCGATCAAAACTGTACCATGCACCTCAATGGCGACCCTGGAATGTAGTATTACACCCACACACACATGCCGTGCTATGTCCATGACAATGCCCAGAGCCCCAAAATACATGATCAAGCACGCAAACCAGCAAACAAACGATCTTGATTTACAGTAATTCCTGCTGCCTACTGGTGTTCCAGGCCAACACCGCCTGTGATCAAGCAAGCAAACGAGCAAATAAGCATCGCACATGAACGCTCTACTTCAAAAGTCCCAGCCTTCCATGCCAAGGCCCGACTACGCAGACTAACATAAGAAATTCCCCAACCAAAAAGTCAAATCTTTCGCGCTTATAAAAAGAAACAAGAGGCCAAGAACAACGAACTCTTTCCACTACAAGCGGACATGGCAGACCACCGCAAGAACAATCCACACCCCGCATGCTAAGAACGCACGAAGGCGTCACGCCCAAGAACGAGTCCATCATTGCGCAACGGAAGAAACAGAGCGAAGCAGAGCGACGAGCGGAACAAAGAACAAGCGAGCGGAGAAAGCGGGGCGAGGGGCGACCTGGAGCCCGGCGCGGGCGGAGCGGGTGATCGGCGTCTTCTTATCCTTGTCCATGCCGGCCGCCATCTTGGCCGCGATGAGCCCCTTCCCTCCCTTCCCGGCCATGCTCTTCCTCCTCCTCGCCCGCGCGAAGAAACTGCCTGGAAAACGAAGCGAAAAACCCCAACGATTTCAAGAAAACCACCAAAGAAAACGACCGGAATTCTGGGAGGAAACCGTGCGGAAGAACAACGACGCGCGGATTCCGGGTGGTGTTGGGCTAGGGGCTTACGATTCGGATAATGTGGCGGCGGATTCGAGCGAAACAAGCGAACGATTGCAAGGGCGGTTCTTGCCGGCGTTGGGGTTTTTCGTCTCCCGGGCAAGGGTTTATATGGGAGAGAGCGTGGGGATTTCGGGCTCGTGGATTTACGGTGTGGGCTTTTGCCGGGCCCTAAATAGCAGGCCCAATTCGTCCCGCCTCCAAGACCCATCACGGCCCACTGGGAGCTATTAACTGGGCTAAATGAAAGGGCTCTCCGGGCTGCAATGATAAACAAAATGGAAAGGAAAAAGTCCATTCTAGGTCCACAACTTTCTCGAAAAAACTATCTCTCAACTCTAAAATCAGGTAAACACATCCCTTAACCTTTAAAATGGTTCATATTACGTCCCTCGGCAGTTTTTAACAATGATTTTGCTACAGTAACAATGAGTTTGTTTTTTCTTTTTTAATTTAAGTTGAATCTTTGAAAAAATCATAGTAAATCAATTGGAATAATTCTAAAATAATTCATAGCTGCAGGTTCTATAGTCCAATTATGATGAAATTTTGATGATGAGCTAATTATTATATGCTTGAACTATAGTAAAATTTTATACTCATTGGATCATGTATAATTTAGTTATAAATTTATATTAATTACAGAAAGGCAACAATTTAAAGTTACAGTAGTTATAAATTTATATTAATTACGTATACCAAACAATTTAAAGTTACAGTAAAAACTTTGTACTAAATTATACCAAATTATATGTTCTCTATGCAATCTAAAATGAAGTCCAACAAAATTAGATTTTCTATTTTATAATTTTTCTGTGATTTATTATAATTTTTTAAAGATTTAGCCAAAACCACTGTTACTGTAGCAAACCCACCTTTACTGTAACAAAATCACTGTCAAAAACCGTCGAGGAACGTAATATGAATAGTTTTAAAAATTGAGGGATGTGTTTTGCTTGATTTTTAAGTTCAAGGATAACATGTAGATTTTCGCAAAAGTTAAGGAACCTAAAATAGACTTTTTTTCGAAATGGAAATGCTGAACCTTACTTTATTCATTGCTATTTTAATATTCTATTGTACACACCCAGAAGAGAAAAAACATGGAAATTATTATAAGTGTTTGGGCGACAGATATCTTGTCAGAATTATTGTATTTAGCTCAAATCTGAACTAAACCCCATAACTTGCGACAAAATATCCATCATCCAAACAGACCTCTCTTGTGGAGTCAAAAGTGAATCTAAGAAATGGTGTAGGGGTGGTGACTACAGATCATGGAAACTGAAACCACTTTGTATACTGGTATATCATCCTCTCTCTGCCTAGGCCTCAGGCGACTACTGACTGGCGCAGCCAAAGTTCACTCCTTTCCATCAGCGGCGCGGAGGGAACCGAGCTGAACCGGAGCCTGTGTTCCTACAACCTTGGATGATCCATAGACCGACAGATCCATGCCCTCAGCCTTCTCCTTCTCAAGCTGCTCCTTGATCCAGAAGTACGTGATCCTCAGCCCGTCCTGCAGGCCAAATTGGGTTCAGTGTGATGAATGATCAGATTATGTAGGTGTGAGTTCAGGGACCTTTAGTGATGGTGTGTGTGAGATTTGGTAGAGTACCTTCAGCCTCATAGTCGGAGCCCAGCCAAGCTTCTCCTTGATGAGTGTGTTGTCTGAGTTGCGCCCACGCACACCCTCCGGCCCGGGAATGTGGTGGATGGGCAGCTGCTTGTTCTCAAAGCTCAGGACTATCTCCGCCATCTCGTTCATGCTCACCATTTCGTCACTTCCAATGTTTACAGGCTCACGGAAATCAGACTTTGTCAACCTGATGAATTTGACAAGATAACAGCTCAGTTCACCATAAAAGGATTTACACTTGGAACTTTCTGTGTCACTACAGTTATTTCCTTATTCTGAAAGACTTTTTTTCAATTTCATTTGAACCAAAATGAGAATTATTCAGAACTTAAATAAGCCTTTTTGTAGACCATGTGCGAAGTAATGCCAAAGGGAACAACATTTACTTGCTTGTTACTATAAAATAAGAAGCTACTCTTTAATGAATAATATTTACTAGCTTATTGTTATATGTTGTGCTGTTTTTCAACTCTGATCTCTGATGTACAAGCAGCGACAAAGGTGATGACAGCAACAGATTTTATGAGCTTTGGAAGGTCTTGCTGCAGATGTATATGCTTCAAGAATATTTATTCAAAGCACAAAAGTAGAAGGCCAAATTCAAAAAAAAATAATTTATACTATATGTTGTGCTGTTTTTCAACTCCGATCTCTGATATTCAAGCAAAAGACAGAGATGATGACAGCACAGACTTCATGAGCTTTGGAAGATCCTTGGTGCATATGTACATGGCTTCAAGAATACTTGTTCAGAGCTCAGAAGCAAAGAAAAATAAATTCACCTCCTTTGTTTTCTACCATATAGACACAAGACAGATCTACCAAATGTTGTGTTGTTTTTCAACTCCGATCTCTAATGTTCAAGCAGAGACAAAGGTGATGACAACACAGATTTTGTGAGCTTTGGAAGATCCTTGCTGCAGATGTACAAGGCTTCAAGGATACTAATTCAAAGCTCAGAAATGGAAGGCAAATTTCAGTTTTTTGCTTTCTCCAATACTTTGTGACTATTCGTTGAGAAAACACTTGGCAAAATAGTACCTTTTAGCAGATTGCACAGTTAGGTTGCAGTTAAAAGGTTGAACTTATGAAGCATGAGTATATGACCATAGCATCCAAGCTAAATAGTGACGTAAACAGCAGAAATTACAGGACATTTTGCCTCTTTCAGAAGGAGCATGTCTGTTTTAGATGTGAAGAACTACCCTGTCTATGCATCTTGTAGAATTTGCAATACAGCATGAATTTCTAAAGAGCCAAAAGCAAATTACTAGTGCACTAATCGTTCTGTAGGGACTACATGAATGTTTCAAGAAAGGTCTTACACAAAAAGGTAAGGCCCATATAAAACATGTTTATTAAAGCATATCTTTTTGTCCTCCCACATATTTCAATAGAAATTTCAAAGGCCCCTAGAAAACTGCATGTCAGAGACAGCTAGCCCTTTCTCTTGGGACATAATAGCAAGATTAGATTGATGTTATCATGTTAATTAGTATGATCTTAATCTAAGATATCTGGAAAAAAATGAAGTATTATACTGTAGCAGCCAAAGGTAGATGAAATATTGCTTACCTAAGGACACCTTCAACACATTCATCAATAAATGTGAAGGATCTGGTTTGCAGGCCATCGCCCCACATCTCAAAGTACTCTGTGGAGGTTAAGGCCTTTCTGCAGAAAGCAGCAGGTGCCTTCTCCCTTCCACCTATATCGCCAAGTAATAGACATAGGACAACAACATTTTAAAAAATTGAAAGCACCACCAAAACTGGCAAAATATTACTAGTTACCAGATAGCAACTTACCTTTCCATGTTCCAAAGGGACCATATATGTTGTGAAAGCGACCGATCCGGCACTCAATGCCAAAATCCTTTGTGTAGTGCTTGCACAGTTCCTCAGTAGCAAGTTTTTCCAAGCCATAGGCATCTTGAGGCTAAAAATTAAGCATCACTTCAGTTAAAACCATTTTGCCATCACAAGTCGCAGCTCAAGTAAGTGACAATGAACACAAACATAAAAGAAATGTGAAAGTTTAGAAACCTCGGCAGGCCAAGCATCTGACTCCTTTAAGCTAACTACAGTTTCCAACTGCTTAAATTCAGGGTAGATGCAGGCACTTGATGCATAAAAGAACCTGCCATGGAAACAGATAGAAATTTCAAACTTTTTTTTCCAACTTCCAAGAGATGAGCACTAAATTAACCTCAGTTGCATTTCATAGCAATGTTCTGATAAAGTAGTTTGTTTGGGGGCCTTCAAACAAATGCAACAAATTTCCTAAGTTTTTGCAGGTTTTTCCAAATTTAATGTTTGGTTTTGCAACTGCACCATTTAAAGGTTAAAAGTGCACACAAATTTGATATCGTATTTGAAAGTTTTCTCAATACTTTAAACACCTTAAGAAAGTATATGAGAGGACCATTATATGGGAAAAAGAAATGGGCAAGTTCAGTACCTCCACGTCACAGACTAGAGATAAAGGCGCAGTCCAGCATCACCAACTCAACAAGTGGAAAAGCCCGCCAATGCATATTTCGCAATGAACTATTTATGTCTACACATGAATATGCTATGTGCGGCATGGGAACCAGACAATAAATCTTAACACAATACTTTCCCATGTTGTTGCTTAGTGCCATCGATCAAATGAGCCTAAGACACTAATGAATACTTCCCCCTTGTAGGCCAATTCAAACCCAAAAAGGAATCTGCTAAGTGGTGCCGGTGCACGTGCAAACATATCAACTGTAATAACTTTCCAGAATATAGTAATTAATGTGGACCGTTCAATAATTCTTCAGATGTAGAAAACCAGCAAAATTTTCATGGACAAAAGTATTATCTTGCAGTTTATTTGCATTACAATATTTTTCTCATTGAACAATTTTAGCATTGGAAACAATAAAATTAGCTCATTAGGGTAAAAGCACGATAAACAAAGAGCTACCTTCGGGCGGGAAATTACCTCTTGATGCCGTTAATTCTAGCAGCCTCAAGCATGTTAAAGCTGATCATGGTGTTGTTGTACATGATCACAGAGTGGTTGGACTGGATGAACCCCATGCCACCCATATCAGCCGCGAGGTTGAAGACATGGTCAACCCCTGTGGTGACCTTGAGGCAGTTGTCCATCACCCTCAGGTCCACGAGGTGGAACTCGTGGCAGAACATGTCCTCGGACATGTGCTCATTCTTCTTCCAGTCAGAGGCGATGATGTAGTGGCCCTCGCTCTTGAGGCGGCGCGCGATGTGGGAGGCAATGAACCCGCCAGCCCCAGTGATGGAGATCCGCAGCTTCTCGAACGGCCAGTATGGCTCCTTCTCCAGCTCCGCGTACGTGTACTCCTTGTTGAGTGCCATTCTGCACAAGCGAAATCTCAAGCTTCAGGATGAAAAGTACTCAAACAGAGTTAACACGATCTTCTATTTCTATAGATTATCGACCATAAGAATGAACCCCCCAATCTTTCCAGAAAAACAAACTTAATGTTGGGGAATAGAGGGCAAAAGCTTTCGCTCCTCTGTTTTCGATAAAGCATAACAAAGGATCAAGAGCATCCACAGCAGCCATACAGCTCATGGTGATTTTGAACTAGCACAGTTGACTCTATTCACAGGATTAACCAACACTCAGTAGTGCCCCGGTTGAACGAGCAGTATTGCATCTGCACTAGTCCACACTTGACAGCAAGTAAAACACCACCACCACCACCAGATACGTTATATACACGTCCTACGGTAGTGGAATCCACACGTCCTACGGTACAGGCAGGCTATATCTTGAGCAATGGACAGGAATAAAAATTCGGATCTGATTGGCCTCGGCGAAGGAATCAAATCCTACATCAACGGGATCCACTCAACCAGGCCAGCCACCTAAAACAAGAAGAGGGCACGGCGCCGGATACTACCAGGAGTTGAAATTCGACCCGCGGCGCCGGTGAGGAATCAAATGCGCAGGCACGAGCGCGCGGCCCTACAACATGCCGCGACCCTAGAACTGGTGCTCCAGGGTTCTGACAGACCATGGGCGCCGGCGGGAAAAAAAAAATCCCCAAAGTGAGAAGGGGCAGCAGATTGTATACCTGGCAATGGCAAACGGTGGCGCGGCGGGCCGGCGGCGGCTGGGCGAGACAGGAGGGATGAGCGGAGGAGGCTGGTTCCTAGGCTCGCCGGATCTCCTCCCAGCCTCCGGCAGCTCTTAAATAGGAGGAGCAGGAATCGAGTAGCAGCGGTGGCGACCTCGTCTTGTCTCTTGTGGAGGAGGTAGGGAGGCCGGCGGCTTGACTCCGAGCCTATTGTGTCTCTTTCTTGCACATTAGACCCTCAAAATTTTAGTTTTCCTGCACACACCCCTGAGTACATTTGCACGACGATGTAGTATGTACGCACGTAGTTTTTTAATTGATCCGCTGTTTTTTCCTTTTCCCATTCATGGTGCAGATCCGATCCGGACCTGGCGTCGTCACAGTTCTCGAAAGACGTCTTTTTCATGTTACGCACTGGAACCATCCAACGCGGGCTACAAGTTGTATGGTTAGGCTAAAGCTACACACCCTCCATCCTTTTTTTTGGATGTTCACGCTTCTGGTTAACTTATTTATAGAAAATACGTGCAATTTATATCTCTAAATAAATTTGTTAAAAACTAGATCTAAAGATATTTCTGATGATACTAATTATGATACTAGTCGATAATATTTATTATTTATTAAAATTGTCGGTATTTATTTCTCGAAAAACGCAAACGATACTTTAAAAAGGGATAGAGGGAGTAGGCATGAATGGCTCGGGCACGTAATCATTTTGTTAGATGTAAAGTTAGCGCACAAGAACTAGAGTCCTAGGAGATAGCGCAGGAACTGAAGTGGTCTCAGGGGAGGGAGCTGCCCCGTCGCCACACCACAAGTTCCATTCGCGGTCTGCAGTTTTTGTCAGACCAACGCTCGAAGGATGGGATAGCACGGCCCGGACCTGGGCCAGGCACGGCACGAGACGGCCCATCATGCCGCCGGGCCGTGCCGCCCCAGTCCACCATGCTCGGCCAACAGCCAAGGCACGGCCCTTTAGACCGATTTTCGTGCCGGGCCGGCCCAAAAAGCACGGTCTGTTAAGGGAGACGGGCCCGCCCGTGGCTTGTTGGTGGAGCGCCGTCGCCGCGTTGCAGGTGCAGCGAGCACCGCCACCACCGTGTTGCAGATGCAGGGGAGCGCCATCGCCGCCGCGTTGTTGGGGAGTGCTGCTGCCACCGTAGCGTTGTTAGGGAGCATCACCGTTGCCGCTTTGCAGAGGAGCGCCGCCGCTCGTGTTGCAGAGGAGCCGAGGGACACGGCCATGTGAGGGAGGGTGGCCGTTTCCTCCATGGCACAGTCGCGAGTGGAAGGAAGGGGCACAGCCGCGAGCGGAAAGGAGGAGCCATCGCCATGCGGCTGCACGGGGAAGGGGCGTGGAGGAGGCGGGCGGAGACATGCGACTCGCGACTGCGTAGGAGTGCTGCAGCGGTTGGGGAAGGGGAAATGAGCCATGAGCCCCACGGCACACTTAGGGTTACATAATGTATGGTGGGCCTTAGTAGGCCTTCGACAATTATCGGGCCGTCGTCGGGCCAGTCTTCAATTACCGTGCCGTGCCGGGCCGCCCGGCGTGCCTAGTCGGTGGCCTAGGCACGGTCTGCTACTCCGCGCCGTGTCGGCCCGGGCACGATGGAGACCGGGCCATGTCGTGCTTGGGCCAGAACAAAACACGGGTCTCGTGCCGGGCCGTCGTGCCGCGGGCCGCATGCTCATATATATAGGTAGCATGCCTCATGCTATAGTGGTGGTGAAGCCCTAATAAATATGCATTCGAGGTTTGGGTAAAGACTAGATGAAGATTGTGGGCACCTATTTTTTAAGTGCAAGTATGTGAAGAAATGTTGGCACCTCATGAATCTGGAAGGTGCTAGAGTAGAGTTAATGAAATGTCAGTCAGGAAAGGAAACTATACAGACATTATGGAAATTGGACAAGACTACACAACTAAATATCATTGTGTTATTATGGAGATGGTTCAGCAAGGAACAAAGTAAATGATGGGGGGAGGATGCTGAGTGCGGCTGAAATCCAAAGTTCGGTCACTTTTTTCTTGATGGAATTTGAAAAATTGAATGACGTTGGAGAGAAAACTCACCCCATGATCAAATACTCATGGAAACCTCCTCCTGATGGCTTCTATAAGATCAACACCGATGGAGCATATAATTTGCAGACCAGATCTGGAGGATGGGGCTTTGTGATAAGGGATACAAATAGAGATCTATGCTTGGCAGGGGCTAGTAATATCACCCGGGCAGCATCTGCTTTGCAAACAGAAGCAATTGCGGCACTCAAGGCAATCCAGCATGCTGCTCAACTTGGGATGACACACATTATCCTAGAGATGGATGCCTCGGTGTTGGCTTCTACTTTTACCTCGACAAGAATTGATAGAAGCACTATAGGATGTTTAGTATGTAAGATTCAAGGGTTAATGCAATTAGAGTTTGTGTCATGTAATATTGTTCAATGTAATGGACTTTGTAATAAAGTAGCTGACTGTTTAGCAACCTATGGTGCATGTATACTAGGCCCAAGCTTTGATGTGTATTGATCCCAGGCTCTAGAGTTTTGTAATAAAACTCTGTTCTGGAGATTTGCCTGAACATCATGTGTAATGAAGTTGTGTTTCCCTATAAAAAAAAAAAACTAGTTAGACTGTGCATTGAATATTTTACGTTTTAGTGATCTATCTTTTTTTTCCATCTCTAACTAGGCCACTACGTATTTTTTGGACGAGAAAGTACTAATCTTGAGTTAGGCATGCTAGCTGACCTTGCGTGCTTGGACTGGTGGAACAGGTAAACGACGTACATTGAGTTGAGTTTGTCTGTACGCTACTTTAATTTACTTGATTGATGGAAAAGGGATAACCAAACATATATACGGTCGTAAAACTGAAGGAACCAAACGTTGGGGAAAGAAATTCATGGTGGAAAAAATCAATGCGCGCAATGCGGCGTGAAACATTGGCGCACACACTCATCTTGGAGCTTACTGTGTACTCCATAGTTGACCTTGCCCCTGGGCCATGCACATAAACTACAGATTGTGCATTAATAACTGAGAAGTGGACTCCATGCATGGAATTGAAGTAGTACCTAACCGATGACCGACGCAGTGACCACCTAGGTTTACTGAAATTA
>JADLZL010003843.1:0-83320 GCA_015844335.1 Chrysopogon serrulatus | reverse complement strand
TCAAGATTAGCTTTATTTTGTGAGCATTATTCTTTTGTCTCATCATTTGAGGCAACCAAAGTAGAAGATGCCCCGATGGATGTTGATTGGGTGAATGCTATGCATGAAGAGCTAAACAATTTCACTAGGAATCAAGTTTGGAAATTGGTAGAAAGGCCAAAGCATTATAATGTGATTGGTACCAAGTGGGTGTTTATTAGAAATAAGCAAGATCAAGATGGCATAGTTGTGAGAAATAAAGCAAGACTAGTTACACAAGGTTACACTTAAATAGAGGGTCTTGACTTTGGTGAAACATATGCACCGGTTGCAAGATTGGAAGCAATTAGAATCTTATTAGCTTATGCTTGTGCCAACAACATCAAGCTCTACCAAATGCATGTTAAAAGTGTATTTCTCAATGGCTACATCAATGAATTGGTATATGTTGAGCAACCTCCCGGTTTTGAAGATGACAAGAAACCCAACCATGTGTACAAGCTTAAGAAGGCATTATGTGGTTTGAAGCAAGCACCTAGAGCATGGTATGAGAGGTTGAGGGACTTTGTCCTCTCTAAAGGTTTTAAAATGGGCAAGGTTGACACCACTCTCTTCACCAAGAAGCTTGGCAAGGACTTGTTTGTGTTGCAAATCTATGTGGCTGATATCATCTTTGGTTCAACCAATCAAGATTTTTGTGAGGAGTTTGAAAATATGATGGCTAATGAGTTTGAGATGTCAATGATTAGAGAGCTTAGTTACTTCCTTGGTCTACAAATCAAGCAAATGAGAAATGGCACATTTGTTAGTCAAGGCAAGTACATTAAGGACATGATCAAGAAATTTAGCTTGAAAGATGCAAAGGGCATTAGTACCCCCATGAGAACAAATGGACACTTGGATAGTGATGCTAGTGGCAACATGGTGGATCAAAAGTTATATCGGTCAATGATAGAAAGCCTACTCTATGTGACCGCATCAAGGCCGGATGTCATGTTTAGTGTATGCATGTGTGCAAGATTTCAAGCCTCACCTAGAGAGTCATCTCAAGCCAACAAAAAGAATATTGAGGTACTTGAAGCATACACAAGTTTGAATTGATTGGATATTCGGACTCCGACTATGCGGGATGCAAGTTTGATAGAAAGAGCACTAGTGGTACATGTCAATTGCTTGGAAGATCCCTTGTGTCATGGTCATCAAAGAAGCAAAATAGTGTTGCACTTTCTACCGCCGAAGCCGAATACATTAGTGCCGGTAGTTGTTGCGCTCAATTGCTTTGGATGAAATCAATGTTGAATGACTTTGGGGTCAACTTCAAACAAGTGCCACTGCTATGTGACAATAAGAGTGCTATCAAGATGATAAACAACCCGGTTCAACATTCAAGAACAATGCATATTGACATTAGGCATTATTTCATAAGATATTGTCGGGGACCAAAAAATAAAGGCCCCCTAAGGAAGGCCCAACAAACGCAAATCTTAGCCCAACAAGCCACCCACTGTTCAAACACGGGCTACGGCACCGGCGCGCACGAGGACCAGCGTCTTGTCTCCGGCCCGCCCGAGCACACTCCATAAGGGGGCTCGGATGAGCGCCAACTCTCCGTCCCGCCCGAGCCCCCCACGGATCGGGCCTCGAACGGAAGCGGAGCTCTCCGCCCGTCAGGAGCCTGGCGGACAGGCCTCGACGGGGCGATTCTTGCCCGCCCCGAAGCCCCGGCGGGACAAAGCCTCGGGACGGGAGCCGACTCTCCGCCCCGCCCCGAGCCCCCCGGCGGACAGGCCTCTGACGGGGAGCCGACTCTCCGGTCCCGCCCGAGCCCCCTCAGCGGGACGGGTCTCGGGCGAATCGCGCCGCCTCCCTCGTGTCAAACTAGGGCTCGATGTGACATATATCCACCGCCCGCCTTCCCACAAGGGACCGTCGATGACCTAGCCCCGGGCAGATGGGAGGCGTCCTGTCACCACTCTGCGCCCACGCTCCACGATTACGCAATCCCTACAATGGCGGCCATGCACACGCCATCTTTGGGGCGACATGATGACTAACCTCTCATAACAGGTCCCATCACGGGAAGTCCAAATACGGACATGCCGCATCCCGGGCGAGAGCACGGCGCCACCCGGGCGGCCGAGTCTTGGTGCCCCGACCATCGCGGCACCTGGCTTCCAGAGCAGGGGCGGCGAAGATGGCCCCGTCGCGCCTGTATCTCTACGTCGGCCCGCGCCGTATACGATAACGATGCGCGGCCCTCGGGGCCGGACGGGGGTGAGTCAAAGCTACAAACGAGCCACGGTACACAGGCACGCTCATCATGACGCCCACGCAGACCCCTGCGCAGAGCGTCCCCTCCTTCACCAAGAACGAGGAGCCGACTCCACGAGACGGGCGCCCGCCATTGACAATGCGGGCGCCGTACAAAGACAAACCACTTGCCCTCACCCGGGGCCGCGGCTGGAGAGGGGGAGCCCCCTAGGCCTCGGCAGGATGAGGCGGCCCACCGCCGTCTTTCCTATTCAAATACTGTCTTTGTAAAGCCCGTCCCTCCCCTTCCGGCTATAAAAGGGAGGGGGACGGGCCCTTCCAGGGACAAAAAATCCTAGGAAGCAAGTCAAGCAATCTCCTTGACAAACACACACACACACACTCACTCATCTCACACGAGACTTGGGACAGTTCCCTCTCTCCACTTGCTTGTACACCCTACCTACGAGGCACCTTGGTGCGGGGATAATACAAAACCTTCTTGTGTCCTTCTTGCACACCATCCAGAGTTGGGAGCACGCACGTAAATTCACTCGTTGGTACTAGAACCACTAGTTTTAGCACCGGCCAGGTTGGCGCCCGAGTAGGGGCTTGTGCGTGCTTTTTAACTTTCCTTCCCGCCAAAAACTTCGGAATGGCCAAAGAACGACATTTCGGGCGGATTCCCAGCCCTAACTCCACTCCACTCCAGCCCGGAGCCGGGGACCCCGATCCGGTTTGGTGAGCTCGAGTTCGTGTCAAGCGGAGTCCAAGACGACATGGAACTTCTCCCGGCGGAATCCGGGGACCTCCCCGACCGAGCCGGTAGACCCTACTGCCCGGCCCGTCGCGGAGGCGCCCGTGGCGCGCGTTCCCGCGCGGACGGACGCACCACGACGCCAGGCGATGCGGAGGAGGACCTTGCGGCGTTGTGGCTGGGCGGCGCGCCGCTGCCATCACCACCACGCCCGGCCATTTGGCCTGGTCAACGCCGGGCCACGTGCGCAACGTCGTCTCCACCGTCATGGGAGCCCGGAGGAGGCGTCCACGCCCGTCGGCACTCCACGGAAGCGCCTCGGCGTGGACATCCCCGATGGATCCATCCACGCCTATGAGGAGTACACAGTTGGCGGGAGGAGCAGCGGCGCCACTGCAAGCGCTACATCCACCCGATCCGGCGCTACCTCGAGGACCGCGGAACCCGAGGGGTTCCTTCCCGAGCATGCCTTTCGGCTACCCGGCTCTGATTCCCGAGGCGACATGTGCGATCCGACTCGTGAATGCTTTCACGTGGAGATCGGTGAAGCTTGGCGTGGCGGAAACGGCAACGACGGGCGGCGATCAGGGCGTGATCCCGTGCCAGCCGCCAGGGCGACTCCGGCGGACGCAACCCCCGAGGACCCTAACACATCCCGGCCTCGGGCGCCACAAATTTCGGCACATGCGGGCCCTCCAGGGACCAAATGAGCCACCGGCTACCCCTCGAGGCCACGGCGTCCCCGCTTATCGAGCGGATTCGGGAGCTTGGGGACAAGCTTGAGCGCGACGACCGCTTCATTACGACGGGAGATAGAAGCGCATGGCGCCCACCGCGGCGGCACGCAATCCTAGCCCCGCCGCTGCCGTCGACGCGTGACGCCACGTCGTAAGGATCGTCAACGACGAGGGTGGAGAGCGTCCCCCATCTTCCCCCACGCCAAGTCATAACGTCGCGGCGGCTGCCTCCTCGTCCTGGCCGATGCCGAACCATCGACCGGAGGGACGACGGATTCGAGATGATCTCGCGAGATTATCTCGAGACCGCTTCTGTCCAAAGAAGCTGAAAGCTCCGGCCTCCCGGCATGGACACCGAGGGATGAGGAGGGCGAAGAGCCCTACGCCACGCGGCGAAGCTTCGGTCCATCAGGACCCATCGCGAAGGCCGATCCGCGGCGTCTTTCGGGGACGACCGCGGCAGCATCGACGATGGTGACGCCGCGCAACGTCATCAACAACGCCCGCAAAAGGGAAGCCGGAGCCCGGGCGGATGCGACCGCCCAAGCAGCGGGCGGAAGGCGCGAGCGGACGAGGACCGCGACGATGCCGATCCTCGGGGTGGGCGCGCCTTCAGCGGGAGATCCGCGGCCTGCGGTTCCCCTTCCGGTTCCGCGGCCCGGCCAATCTTGCCAAATACTTTCGGGAGAAACGAACCCCGAGGTTTGGCTCAACGACTACCGCCTAGCATGCCAGCTTGGCGGCGCGGACGATGACCGGCTTATCATCCGCAACCTTCCACGCACTTGGGTGATTCGCACGCGCTATCGAGCATCTTCCCCGCCCGCACAATCCGCGGACCGGTCCGAGCTAGTCGGGGTTTTTGTGGGAAATTTCCGGGCACATACGTGCGCCTCGGGAATTCGTGGGATCTCCGCAGCTTGCTGCCGCCAGAGGCCCCGACGAGGCGCTACGGGATTTCATCGGGCGCCTTCTCGAAGAAGTGCACGGAGCTGCCCAACGTGGCCGGCACCGCCATCATCGGTGCATTCCTTGACGGCACGACCTCCAAGAAGCTCGTCCATGAGTTGGGCGGAAGATGCCAACCACCGCCAACGAAGCCGTTCGAGGTGGCAACGAACTTCGCCCCCGGCGAGGAGGCGGGGGCGATTTTCCGCGACGTCGGGCGGCAAAGGAAGCGGAAGGAGGATAATGCCGAGGGAGAGGCGCCCGCGGCCCCAAAAAAACAAGAAGAACAAACACAAAGGGAAAAAGGGCAAGAAAGAGGTGGACTCGGGGACGATATCGTTGCCACGGCCGACCGCAAGACCCCTCGAGGCCCCCCTGGCCCGGGCCTTCGACGACATGCTCAAAAAGCCCTGCCCTTTCCACAAATTCCCCCGTCAAGCACACTATGGGGGAGTGCGACTTGGCTTGTCGCTTCTATCGAAGCTTCCCCACCGAAGGCAAGAAGAAGAAGGGGGGGAAAACAAAGGCGAGGAGTTCCCCGAGGTCCATGACGTTTTCATGGTAATCGGGACTGGGCTAGCGAATCTCACCCCGCCCGGATCAAGCGCGAGCGTCGAGAGATATTCTCGGTGCATCCCGCCACTCCGCAGTACTGCCGTGGTCCGCCGACGCCATCACCTTCAAAGATCGACGACCACCCGCTCGTGCCAAAGCCGGGGCGGTACCCGCCGTGGTCGACCCCATTGTCGGCAACGTGCGGCTCACCAAGGTGCCGATGGATGGCGGAAGTGCCCTTAACATCCTCTACTCCCAAACCCTCGGCTGTTGGGGATAGGCGCTCACGGCTTCGGCCCGGTAGCTCTCCCTTTCGGGCGTAGTGCCGGGTAGACGCGCGCTGAACCCTCGGGCTGATCGACCTCCCGGTCTGCTTTTTGGGACGCCATCGAACTTTCGCAAGGAGGTCATCACCTTCGACGTGGTTGACTTTCGAGGAACCTATCACGGCATCCTCGGACGACCCGCGTATCACGAAGTTCATGGCCGTCCCCCAACTACACTTACCTTCTCCTCAAGATGCCGGGCCCTAATGGCGTCATCACCGTTGGCTCCTCCTATGAGCACGCGTTCAACCTGCGACGTCGAGGCGCCGAGCACGCCGAGGCCGTGGCGATCTCCGAGGCCCTCGACACCAAGCGTCCACGCCCGGCGCATTCGAGCCATCCGACGGAGTAAAGGAGGTCCCGGCTGACCCCGCCTCTCCATCCCCAACAAGGCGGTGAAGATCTGCGACTCCCTCGACCCCAAATAGGAAGCGGTGCTCGTCGACTTTCTCCGCGCAAACATCGACATTTTTTTGCGTGGAGTCCCTCGGACATGCCGGGCATTCCGAGGGATGTCGCCGAGCACTCCCTTGATATTCGGGCCGGGTCCGCACGGTGAAGCGGCGTTTGCGCCGATTCGACGAGGAAAAGCGCAGAGCCATCGGCGAGGAGGTGAACAAGCTTTTAGCGGCCGGATTCATCAAGGAGGTGTTCCACCCAGAGTGGTTATCTAATCTCGTAATGGTTAAGAAAAGAGCGGGAAATGGAGGATGTGTGTAGACTATACCGGTTTAAATAAAGCATGTCCAAAAGTTCCCTTTCCTTTACCACGCATTGATCGGATAATCGACTCCACCTCGGGGTGTGAGCTCTTATCCTTCCTTGATGCTTACTCGGCTACCACCAAATAAAGATGAAGGAGTCCGACCAGCTCGCAACGTCCTTCATCACCCCCTTTGGCATGTAATGCTACGTGACGATGCCTTTCGGACTCGAGAACGCGGGGGCAATGTATCGGCCGGTGCATGCGGGGGTTTTTCGTGACCACGTCGGAGGGCCGTGGAGGCCTACGTCGGCGACATCGTAGTCAAGGCGAAAAAGGCGACGACCTCATCTCGACCTTACGATCGCTTTTCGGTGTCTTGCGGCCAAGAGCGTCAAGCTCAACCCCGAAAGTGCGTCTTCGGGGTCCCCCCGAGGCATGCTCCTTGGGTTCATCGTCTCCAAACGCGGCATCGAGCCTAACCCGAGAAGGTGAACGCGGTGACGAGCATGGGCCCGATCAAGAACCCGAAGGGGCGTGCGGCGGGTCATGGGATGCCTTGCGGCCCTCACTGTTTCATCTCACGCCTCGGCGAGAAGGGCTTGCCCCCTCATCGCCTCTTGAGAAAGACCGGCGCTTCTCCTGGACCTCCGAGGCTCGGGAGGCCCTCGACAAGCTCAAAGCCGCCCTCACCCCGGCGCCCCGATCCTCGTCCCTCCTGCCGAAGGGGAGAACCCCTCCTCACATGCGTCCGGCTGCGACCACCCGGGTGGTCGGGCGGCCATCGTCGTTGAAAGACGGGAGGAGGGCCACGCCTTGCCGATCCAAATGGCGGTCTACTTCATCGGGCCGAGGTGTTGTCCGAGACCAAGATCCGCTACCCGTAGATCCGTAAGCTGCTCTACGCGGTGGTCCCGACGCGGCCCAAGCTCCCACTACTTCGACGCCCACCCCGTGACGGTGGTCTCTTCCTTCCCGTTGGGAGAGATCCTCCGTAACAGGAGGTCTCGGGGCGGGTCGCCAAGTGGTCCGTTGAGCTCATGGGAGAGGCCTCTCCTGCAGCGCCAAGAAAGGCCATCAAGTCCCAAGTCTTGGCCGATTTCCTCGCTGAGTGGACGGACACCTACCGCCGCCCCGGCTTCGTGCGAGAATCTTTGGACGATGTACTTCGACGGGTCCCCGATGAAGACCGGAGCCGGCGCCCGGCCTCCTTTCGTCTCCCCTCATGGGGTGCACATGCGGTACGTAATCCGCCTTCACTTCCGGCGTCAAATAATATGGCGAGTACGAGGCCCTGCTCAACGGGTTGAAGATCGCCGTCGAACTTGGCGTCAAGCGCCTCGACGTCCGAGGCGACTCACGGCTCGTCATCGACCAAGTCATGAAGGACTCGGGCTGCCACGACCCAAAGATGGACGCAGCGTCTTGCAAAGGCGGTGCGCGCCCCCGGAGGACAAGTTCGACGGCCTCGAGCTCAACCACGTCGTCCGGAGGTACAACGAAGCCGCCGACGAACTCGCCAAGATCGCCGCCCGGAAGAGCCCCCCGTTCCCCCGACGTCTTCACTAAAGACCTCGCCGCTCCCTCCGGGTCGAGTTCGGGGCGGGAAGAGGCCGAGGAGAAACACACCGCCCCCCCCGGGGCTGGAAATCGTCCGACGCCCCCAGCCCGGGTCCCCCTCGGTTTCCGTGGACGCACTCGCACCGAAAGCCGAGATCATGGAGGTCGACGGAGGAAACCCCGGGGCCGATCCCAAAGCCAGATCGGAGAGAGCCGTACCTCGACCGGATCGTCCCGAGGCGCCCTCCCCGAGGACTTCAACCAAGCCAGGGCGCATCGCGAGGAGAGCAAAGTCTTTCGTGTCGTCATCGAGGACGAGCTCTACCGACGGTTCCTCGGGGGTCTTGCGGCGGTGTATCCACGCCGAGGAAGGCCTCACCCCTCGTCCCCGCAAGATCCACGCCGGTGTGTGCGGCCACCACGCCGCTCCCCGCTCCTCGTCGGCGGCTTTCCGACAAGGGTTCTATCGGGCCGACCCCGCTTCGACGCTACTGAGGTAGTGCGCACTGCGAGGGGCTAGCACTACGCTCGTCAAACGCACTGCCGGCTCAAGCGCCTGCACCATCCCGATCACATGGCCCTTTGCCGTATGGGGCCTGGACTGTAGGACCCCCTAAAGAAAGCGCCCAGGGGCTTCACGCACCGCTTGTCGCCATTGACAAGTTCTCCAAGTGGATTGAGGCGCGCCCCACCACCAACATCCGATCCGAGCGGCGGTGCTCTTCTTCACCGACATCATCCACCGCCGCGGGATCCCGAACTCCATCATCACCGACCACGGCACCCGGTTCACGGGGCGAAGTTCTGAAAAACCGCGGCGAACACCGATACGCATCGTCGGTCTTGGTCCGCGCACCCCCGCATTTAATCCGCAAGTGGAGCGAGCCAACGGAATGATATTGCGGGGACTCAAGCCCCGGATCTTCAACAAAGTCAACAAGTTTGGCAAAAGATGGCTCGAGGAACTCCCTCGGTCCTCTGGAGCCTCGGGGACGACGAGCCGGGCCACGGGGTTCACGCCCTTCTTCCTAGTGTACGGCGCCGAGGCAATGCTGCCTCTTCGACTTGGAGTTCGGATCTCCGAGGCTCAAAGCCTACGACGAGGCTCGGAATCAAGGGGCTCGGGAAGACTTCGCTAGATATGCTCGAGGAAGCTAGGGACGCAGCCCTTACGCACTCGGAAGGTACCAACGCCTCTCCGACGCTACCACGACCGCCCGAGTCCGGATCCGAGACCTCAAGGAAGGCGACCTGGTGCTCCGCTCCGCCAAGACAACAGAGGCCGCCATAAGCTCACGCCGCCTTGGGAGGGGCCCTTCATCGTCGCAGGGTCCTCAAGCCGGGCACCTACAAGCTGGCCAACGAGAAGGGCGAAGTCCTCAACAACGCTTGGAACATCCAACAGCTACGCCGCTTCTACCCTTAAGCTCCCAAGCTTCTACATACGGTTGTACTTCATGTTCCTTAAATAAGAATGGGAAGCACTTCTCATTTTTTACGATTCTCTCGCAAACGAAAATACGTCCGAGGCCCTCGGGGGGCTAAGGACCGAACTACCTTCACACCACCTCGGGTTCGAGGGGAGACTCGGCTTTGATCCATCAAAACCGAGCCTCCCTCGAGGGGCTGGACAGGGGGGAACCCCTCCCGAAAAGCACTCTCAGCAAGCACCTTACCCTTTTTGTTTATCGTTTTCCAACGCTTTTCGTGCTAAAAAGATCCCGAATGTTTAGAAAAAGGACGTCTTCGAAACCTAGGGTCGGAAGAGCCACGGGGGTCACTTACGCCCATGCGCTACAAGTACTCACACTCACCGCCTAAGGGCGAAGAAGCTTCATGCTTTGCGAGGGGGATCGCTCCAAACGTTAGAGCCGACAAAGCTACGAGGCCTCCCGCCCCGGCCGCTACGGAAGCCTGTACTTACCACTCTTAACTAAGGACGAGCCTAAAAAACTCAATGTCCCCCGCAAACGGCCTTAATCTAAACACGAGGCAAGGTTCAACGGCACGAAAGATAGACGCAAAACGATCAAACAAATCATAAGGCCTCGACGGGCCAAGATCTCAAGTGACATAGGGAAAACAAAATTCCTAACCAAGTTTCTTTTACATGGGCACACTTGGCCCGAATTACGAGAAGCTCACCGGGGGCATCCGACCCCCCTTTCCCTTGGCATCGGCGGCCGTTGCGTCGGCGGCTGCCCTTCGGCTCTCGGGGGGATGGCCGATCGAAAGTGCCCAACCAACACCGGCGTGGTCTCCTCGGCCTGGCGAAGCGGCTCGGCGAACACCTCCCCCTCGACCCTCCTCGTCCTCGGCGACGACAAGCCTCGGGATCTTGGGGAGATCGGGGTCGTAGTGGGGAGAGGGTCATCGCCCGAGGAGTGTCGCGACACGCCCGTCCCGGGCCGGGCCAAGGGCGGCGCTGACACGCGTCTCCGCTTTGTCGGGGCAAGCGCCCGAGGGCGGCCCAGGTGGGCTGCTGCCAGCAGAGCTCGCCCGGGCCGCCGTGCGGGCGGGCAGGACCTTCTCCTTCGCGACGAGCTCGCCCTGCCGAAAAGTAAGCCGCTGCGCGACAAAGGGCCTCCCGCTTTGCTCAGACGACTTCTTCTTCAGCTCTGCATCCGTCAGGGGTCAGCCTCGGAGCTGGGATACAAGGATGCGACTGCTCAAAAACGACAAAGACTTACCTTCCGTCCGCACCACCTCCTCCGCCAGCTGCGCCTGGAGCTGGATGGCCTCATTCAGCGCTTGCCCAAGCTCGGCCCGCACCATGGTGACATCGTTGACAAAAAGCCGGGTGATCGGTGTCCATATTCACCAGGTTCTCTGTCAAGGTCCCGATGGTGCGGAGGCCCGGCAAGCGCCGTCCTCCCTCATCGCCTCCTTCTCGGCGCGGAGCTTGTCGAGCTCCTCGTTCCGAGCAGCTAGCTCGATGCGCAGGTGGTTTGCCTCCCCGCCGTTGGAGATGGAGCGCCTCGTCGAGGCCGGACTGAACCGAGAAACTTCCCATTTCTCCCGGGGCGCCACCGCCCAGGTCCTATAACGGTCGGGGCCAACGGATTAGCCGCCTTTGGGCGCCATGCCAAGGTAAGGCTTCAACCACAAATGTTTGTATTACCTTCATCGTCGGGGAGGTCCACGGAGAAGATCGGCGAGAGCAGATCAAGCGTGTTTTTGGCGACTTCATGTACCCGTTACTTTGCTCCGCAAGATCGACTCCCAGCGTCATCCGGCACATGAAGCCCACGGCCGGTCCTCAGGTCCCGGTCCGACCAGACGATCTGGCGGCACGTTACATTTGGAGGGACCCCTCGGCGGGCGCCCCTTGATCGCTGACCCCATCGGTTTGCGGGAGGTAGCATCCGCGGCGACCACCTCTTTCCCCAGCGAAGGTGGTCTCCTAGAGGGATCTCCCACCACCTCCTGTGCGCCGAGCGCAGCAAGGGCGGAGAGCAGGCGCTCGCTCCTCCGCTGACTATATGCCCGGTGGCCATCGAGGGCGGGCGCCGTCCACGGCTTCAGCGGCAGGCGCCGGAAATCGCGGCCTCCCGCAGGCCGCGCGCCAGGCCGGGCGCACCCACCCCTACCGTCACAAGCGGAAGAGTGGCTCCATGGCCGAGCGCCTCGATCACCACTTCCCTCGGTCACCATGGAGCGCCATACCCAAAGGGGCGGCCGGTGGCGCTCGCCAGTCGCTCAGAGCCTCGCCGCTAGCGCTGAGCAAGCGGGCCGGGCCGGGGCCGCCTTGCGCTTTTTGCTGCGTAGCAAGAAGAGTGAGTCTTCAAAAAAAGGAAAAGAAAAGAAAGAAGAGCGGCGGAAGACTAAAAGGACAGACACCTACTGGGCGACCATAGGCGGTTAGAAACGACCGGCTCCCACTAAAGCCCGTGCCCTGGCTGACTCGGACCGAGGGTGTCCTCGGCCCTTGCGACTCTCGGGTCACGGGCACGTGACACCGACCCACCGGCATCGCCGCCTCTGACGGCCGAGGCATGCCTCACCCTCGGCGGTCCTCCCCCCTCCTCGCCGTTCCGAGGGCAAGGTCGAGTCGCCCCCCACGGGCCTCGACGGCGTAGGGACGACTCGGGAGGGGCCTCGCTCCTCCCGACGGGAAGTCACGTCTCCGGCCACCTCACATTGGAAGCCCCTCGCGCGGAGTGAGGGAGGGGCGGGAGCGGTGTCCTTCCTGGCGGCCACGGCGCCCACTCCCTTCCTTCACGGGGGCGTGCGGCCAAGCCAAAGAAAAGAAGTAGTCCTCCTCCTCCTCCTCCTCATCATCCTCATCATCGTCATCAGCGTCGGAGGACTCGGAGGGGGCCTCTCGGGGGAGCCCCTCATCCGCTGCCCGGCGCCGCGGCCTCTCGGCTCGCGCTGGTTCTCCTTGCGGACATTCTGTCCGACTTCTTCTTCTTCTCCCCCCCTACTCGCTTCTCCGCGAGGGCCCCTTCTTCTTCTCCTTCTCCTCATGGCAATGGGGGGCTTGGGCGCCCTCGGCTTCCCGGACAGCCCCACATGAAGAATAGAGCAAAGTAAGGACAAGGGGGGAGGAAACGAACGACAATGGACCGCGCAAACGCAGAAACTCACCACGGAGGCGGCATTACGGGTGGGGTCGCATCGCGACCTTGTAGAGGTTGGAGACGTCGGTCACCGGCGCCGCCTTCTTGGTCCTTCGGCGATCTCGGCGTGATCAAGGTCGACGGGACGACATCCTCGCCCGGCCAGGGCCGCCTTCCCTCATGTCAAACAGGCAAGGCTGCCTAAGCATGAGGGGGCAGAACTCGGCGCTGGTGGAAGGCGGCGATGACGACCGACGCATCTAACCCCTTCTCGGCCCAACCTCCTCGGTAGCGAACACCTTCTCCTGAGGATGACCCTCTGCAGGATGATCTCCTCCTTCCACCTCGCGGGCTCCCGCGTCGAACACCTTCCCGGTGTAAGCGGGCGGTGGCCGAGTCGTTCCTGAGGTAGAACCACTTCGCGCGCCCGCCACGGTTGGAGGAGGTCAGCTTCGCCAGGGATATACGAATCCCGGTGGCGAAGCCCGGCTGCGGCATCGATGCCCCCGACGCGGACGGATATCCTCTTCCCCCTCTCGACGCTCTTGAAGAAGAGGGCGCCCTCGAAGTGGAGCCAGAGGTCCCAAAGTGGACCTCAACCCCAAGGAAGCCCTCACATAGGGGCGGCCTAACACCGCCAGTGCGTGATGGAGTTGGGGTTGAGATGTTGCGACTCCGGCCGTAGTACTCAAGGATGGCCCTCAAGAACCGACCCACCGGCATCCCGAACCCGTTCTCATGGAACGCCGTGAAGCTCACGACGTATCCCCGAGGCGGGTGCGAGGACGATGGTCGGCCGGCGGGACGATCCACTCGGGAAGGCCTTGTCGGCGCGGGGGGCGGAGAAGCCCCTTCCCCACGAGCATCACCAGCTCCGGCAACGTCATGGAGCTCGTCTCCCACTCCTCCACGCCGACGATCTCGGGCCTCGGCGCCATGGCAGCAAATGAGCGGGGTGGATGCAAGCAAGTTTTCTCTCTCTCGCTCTCTTTTTCTTCCTCGGCGCTCGAGCGGCAGGCGGCAATGGCGGAGGAGGAAGCAAAGGCGAGGAAGGCGAAAGGGAGGACGATGCGGCCGCCGCGCGGTACTTATACCCGGCGCGTTTCCCGTCTTTGCATTAATTGCGTATCAACCTACGATGCAGCGTGTCGATACACACCGCCACGCAACCCAAAGCGGACGGCACACGGCGGCAGCGCCACTGCGAGTCTAGCGAAGCACCCTGCAGCGTGCCTGCGCGACCCGCCCGCACAAAGGATCCGGGGCGCAAGGCCGACCTGCCTCGCATTAACGTGGGGTCAAAGCCGCAGCGCCCGCACATCACGCCCGCCGTGGGGCCCACGACCACACGCGCGCGGCACCGCCACGACGGGAAAGTGGGGGCCTGCCACCTCCCGCGGCGCTCCCGATCCCCACGCCGCCGGCCGCCTCGAAAGCGCCCACGCATGGGTGAAACGGTGGTTTTCCTTCTTCATGAAGGGCGGGCGGCGGCCCATTTACGGCCCGGAGGAACGGGGTTGGCCCATCTCGGGGGGTCGGCCGGCCGCCTCTCGAGGCAACAGAAGTCAGGCAGCTCGGACGGGCCTCATACGGCCTAGCCCCCAGCGCAAGGCCATCCTCGTGCGAAAGATCCGGTACCCGGCATGGCAGCCGAAAGTAAGGGGTCCCACGCGGGAGTGCGGCCGAGCCCTCGGGACCCGGCGGGGCGGGACCCGAGCCCCGCCTCAGTATACCGCGGCGGCTCTTATGAACCGCGCCTCGGGCCCAGCCAACCCCTAGCGAACGGGCACGGGCGGTTCACTTGGATCCACCGTTAACGACTCACCGGACCTAGTCGTGTTCGACACTCGTCGACGATGGCACGATGAAGTCCAACCCTCCTCCCTGCGGAAGGGACGCCGAGGTGCGTAAAAAGACTAACGACCGAGTACCAACCGGCTCCCCTCAACGCCACGAGGGCCGGGGACTTACCCCAACGCGCGAACCGGCTCGGGAAAGCGTCGACACTCGACCAAACCCCGGACGAGCCGACGGGGCCCCCAGGGCTCGGCGCAAAATCGTTTTTTGCCACCAAAACAGAGAACGAGCCCCTGGACGGGTGCACACACACTCCTCCGAGGCCTCGGGGGCTACACCCGGCGAGGTGCGCTCGCCCTCGCCCGGAAATTACGGTTCCCCGAAGATAACCATAGGCAGCACCATGTAAACTAACAACAAGCCCTCGGAGGAGTCCTCCATGCTCCTCCGAGGCCTCGGAAAGACTACACCCGCCGGGGAGCTTTGCGCGCACCCTGCGGAGTGAAACGCCTTCAACCAAGTCAACACCGCACCGGCCTCGAGGCGAGTGCATTCACTCCTTCGAGGCTCGGGGGCTACTTGTCGGGGACAAAAAAATAAAGGCCCCCTAAGGAAGGCCCAACAAACGCAAATCTTAGCCCAACAAGCCACCCACTTTGTTCAAACACAGGCTACGGCATCAAGGCGCACGAGGACCAGCGTCTTGTCTCCGGCCCGCCCGAGCACACTCCGCAAAGGGGCTCGGATGGCGCCAACTCTCCGCCCCGCCCGAGCCCCCCACGGATCGGGCCTCGGGCGGAAGCCGACTCTCCGCCCGTCCGCCCCTCGGGGGGGCAGGCCTCGGGCGGGGGCTGATTCTTCGCCCCGCCCGAGCCCCTCGGGCGGAGGCCTCGGGCGGGAGCCGACTCTCCCGCCCGCCCGAGCCCCCCGGCGGGCAGGCCTCGGGCGGGAGCCGACTCTCCCGTCCCGCCCGAGCCCCCCCGGACGGGTCTCGGACAGGTCGCGCCCGCCTCCCGGTCAAACTAGGGCTCGATGTGACATATATCCACCGCCCGCCTTCCCACAAAGTGGCCCCATCGGGATGGCGCTAGCCCCCGGGCGAGGGATGGGAGGCGTCCCGTCACCACTGCGCCCACGCTCACGATTACGCAATCCCTACGATGGCGGCCATGCACGCCCATCGTAGGGCGACATGATGACTAACCTCTCATGCCAGGTCCCATCACGGGAAGTCCAAATATGGAGCATGCCGCATCACGGGGCGAGAGCACGGCGCCACCCCCAAGACGGCGGCCGAGTCTTACGGTGCCCCGACCCGCTGTGCACCCAGGCTTCCCGAGCCGGGGCAGACGAAGATGGCCCGTGCGCGCATCTCTACGTCGGCCACGCCGTATACGATAACGATGCCGCGGCCCTCGGGAGCCCGGACCGGGGTGAGTCAAAGCTACAGCAGCCACGGTACAGGGCACGCTCATCATGACGCCCACGCGCACCCCTGCGAGAGCGTCCGTCCCCTCCTTCACCAAGAACGAGGAGCCGACTCCGCGAGACGGCGGCGCCCGCCATTGACAAGGCGGCGCCGTACAAGACGAAAACCACTGCCCTCACCCGGGCCGCGGCACAAGGAGGGGGGGAGCCCCTAGGCCTCGGGCGGGATGAGGCGGCGCCCACCGCCGTCTTTCCTATTCAAATACTGTCTTGTAAAGCCCGTCCCTCCCTTCCGGCTATAAAAGGGAGGGGACGGGGGCCCTTCCCGTGGGACAGGTAAATCCTAGGAAGCAAGTCAAGCAATCTTCTTGACAAACACACACACACACTCACTCATCTCACACGAGACTTGGGACAGTTCCCTCTCTCCACTTGCTTGTACACCCTACCTACAGGCACCTTGGTGCAGGATAATACAAAACCTTCTTGTGTCCTTCTTGCACACCATCCAGAGTTGGGAGCACGCACGTAAATTCACTCGTTGGTACTAGAACCACTAGTTTTAGCACCGACAGATATCATCAACAAAAGGGTGATATTTCAATTGAGAGTGTGGACACCGATGATCAACTTGCCGACATATTCACCAAGCCACTTGATGAGAAGAGGTTTTGCAAGCTAAGAAATGAATTGAACATCGTTGACTTCTCAAATATGTGAAGATGCACCCCACTTATGTGACATGCCTTCTCTTCAAGCAAAGCAAGGTAAAATTGATTGGCATGGCATACATCCTTTGCTAAGGACATGATTAGTGCATCTAGACATAACAAGTCATTTCTAGGTTCATTCATGCAAACCAAATAAATTTGATGTATATATGATGCTACTATTGCTTCTATGCTTGTATTAATCTAGTGGTGTTATATGACATGTTTGTGGGCTTGCAATCCTAGTGTTTGATCTAGATTATGAGCTTTGAGGTATTTAACCGACATGGGCAAGATAACCATTATAAGATATGTGAAGAAACTTGTCCTTGGTTCAAACTGTGTTAAATAACTTGGGCAAGTAAGCTGGATTGAACCAATGTGAACATGATCCTCACCTATTCACACCATGATTGAATCACAATTTGACTAACTCCTACCTAAAATTGGCATAACCTTTTGTGGAAATAGATGACAAAGGGGGAGAGATTAGTCACAAAGATGATAATTGAGAAATGAAGGAAATGAAGGAAAAAGAAGGGGATCAATTAAAATTTAATTTGAGCACACAAGTAGGGGAGCAAGCTCATGAACAAAGTTGTTGTATTTTAATATGCATTTCACATATGCTTGCTTGCATTGAAATTTAAATTGAAAATTTATGCTTGTGTGGTGTATGCTAGTGATAGAAATTGAATGATGAATTGATCACTAGCATGCATAGGACTTAGCTAGACTAGAGTTTTTACCTTCACAAGTGGTACTAGAACCTTACTCTTAATGTTGATCTCATGGGGTATCTAGATTTGCTTGTCTAGCTAACTTGGTGCTAAGGATGGTTGAATTGTGCACTCCGATGCTATCACGCTTTAAAGGTCCATTCTTTAAACCTTAGCATCAAGATTGTTAGTAGTATCTCTCCCACAACTTATATCCAACATGTGTGCAAGCTTTCAAATCTAAATTTTTAGCACACATATAGGGGAGCTAGTGCTACCAAATGGGGTTTGCATAACTTGTCCAATCTTTGCACATGATCTTAATGCTTGGACAAGTTGTTCAAATCCAAATTCAATTATATTTCATATCTTTGTGAAAGTTGTCATCAATTACCAAAAAGGGGGAGATTGAAAGCTTGAGTTTGGTTTTAGATAATTGATGAAACCTTTGGACTAATCCTTTGTGGCTAAGTGTATGTAGCAAAAGAAAGGATAGTCCACACCAAGTGAAGGAGACTTGGAAAACATCATGGTGATAGTGGTGAACACCAAAAGATGGTGATCAAGTGCTCCAACTTGAAAAGAAGAAAGAGAAAAACAAAATGGGCTCAAGGCAAAGGTATAATTGATAGGGCCATTTTGTTTTGGCACTCAAGGCACCATAGAGGGTGTGAGTGTATTTAGGATAGATAGCCGTACTATTAAGAGGGGTGATCTTAATGCAAAAGCGGTTATCAAGTGCCACTAGGTGTTCTTATTCCATGCATATGCATTAGGACCTAGTGAGAGCTAACAAATCCCTTGGAAAATGATTTGAAAATGCTAACACACTTGCACAAGTGAAGACAAATGTTGGAGTTGGCATATGAGAGCAAGGGATAGTAGGGTTTGGGTCTAAACCCTCCTACCGAGCTTGCGAGGCAGGATTTAGAGTTTTTTAGAGCTGATTGCAGTGACCGGACGCTGGTCTCGACTTGACCGGATGCGTCCGGTCCTTTGGTGAAAGAGCGCGCGTCCGCTGGTGTTGCTGCGGACGCGTCCGGTCGTTCTGGGAGCTCTCGGGGAAGCTCTGAATCGACCGACGCTGGTCGCTGAGCCAGATCGACGCCCGGCAGTCGCGTCGTCCGCGGCCGACGGGCTGGGCGCGTCGGCTCTCGGGCGAAGGGAAGAAGGCGAACGGACGCTCGGCGCGTCCGGTCACCCGACCGACGCGTCCCGGGTCGTGTTTTTGCAATGCTTCGATGATCTGCGGGTAGCGACCGGGCGCCCACCGTTGGCGCGTCAGATGGTTGCACAGACACGCCCGGTGCACTGCCTCGACAAGCGCCAAGTGAGAGCTAGTCGTTGGGCGCGAGATGAAGGCGAGCACGATATGCCATCTCCTGCTTGCCGTGTTAGTCCACCTTGCTCCTGGGTGTCCGTTGGCTGCGACGCGTGCATGGCCCACATCACCTCGTAGGGTAGCTGGAGTGGCAGGATGACGATGGTTGGGATGGAATGGCGGCTTCTCGAGCATTGAATAGCTCCTCAAGCAGCATATCTGCCCCTTCGTTTTCCTCCGTCACCTTCGAGTGATGGCTATAACTTCTTCTCCTCGTCTTCTCGATGTCCGGCACTGCCTCCCCGGTGTGGCGACGAACCACCCTAGCTCGACGAGGTCACTTGTCATGGTGGCGGGCTCCATCCACCCCCTCCATGCTCACGGTGGCGGTTTCGCATGGCCGGTAGCGTGCTCACCCGGCGGCATTTGCGCTGGTGGGCTCACGGGACGACAAGGTCACGACGGTGCGCCCACACAGTGGCAAGGTGTGGTCGTGGCCTCGCGCAGTGGCATGGTTCATGCCGGTGGCCTCACGCAGTGGCATGGTTCATTCCGGTGGTGTGCAAGCAGTAGTTGTTCGATGAAATGCCAATAAGAACAAACTTGAAAGGTGGTACAGCTAAAAGAGGTGACTATACTAAAACTATTCTATCAACCAAACAAGATCTTACCTAGTCAGGCTTAACTAGTATAGATAAATCAAACCATTAAATCTTGTATTATCCTAGCTAGGCTTAGACTAGCCGGAGTAGCTAGACTCCAATAAGAAACATAACCAAACACATCTATATTGAATTATTGACTGAGATGGATAAAAATATATCTAAACAAGCTCATGGAGGGAGTACTACCTTGCTTATGAATGGAACATACAACATTTATTCTTTATTAGGAGGAATAATTACAAGCAAACTGAAATAAGCACAGACGTACATATTTTACACCCATTTGTTTTACTCAAAAATAATAAAAAACACACAAATAATAAATATGAAACACACCGTACTAGTTGCAGGAAACAAGAAGTCAAAACGTAGGCAAACAAACAAGTTTTAATTATCACCCGGCTTATTTTTCTTCCGCCTTAGAATTTCTGTGATTCTAAACTCTGGATGAAGCGGAGTACTGTTCTTGCTTCTTTGGGTTAGTCTTTTTTACATCTTCCGCAGATGTAGGGGTATCGCCTCGCTCGCCATTGTCGAAGCCAACACCCCGTCTTCTGGTGGGGAAGATCATGAAGACAAAGCTGGACAAGAGCACCAGCCCCAGCGGCGCATTCCTGAGCAGCTCCTTGACGTTCTCCTTTTGGTCGCTGTCTAGGTTCGGGACGAAGCACTTCTGGAGCCCGATGTCGATGGAGATGAAGACGATGGCGGTGAAGAAGGCGTGCACCCAGTCCAGCGTCTTGAGGTGGCGCTCCTTGAGCTGGCCCCCGAGCACCCTCAGCAGCTCGCGCTCCTCCTTCTTGGTGAGGCCGAAGATGTTGAGGCGCCGCGGCAGCGCCACACCGTAGTAGACTTTGCCCTTGTAGATGATGCTGTCGGTGAAGGTGAGGAAGATGCAGGCGGTGTTGGAAAAGGATCAACAATCACGAGCTTATTTACGCAGTGGCTAAACCTAGACAAGAGATCGCTCAAGAACAAGCAACAAAATCTGAAGAACACTGATGAACACACACAGGAACCGCCAGGGTGACGGTGCCCCTTTTCACCTTAGTTCACAGGAAATGTAAACATGATTACAACTTGTCTCAAGCGCTAACACACTCCTTGAACAACCGACTACTTATACCAGTAGCTAGTACACACGCTCACAATTCGAAATTTGAAAATACACACTGATACATATTGACAGAACACAACCGCTCTGACAGAGAGCGTCTCTGGACGCGATCACCACGCTCTTGTCCTTGCGCTAACCGTTCCCGCCAACTTGATAATTCAAATTCTGCTGCGCTTTACGCTTAACCAGCTTCACCACAGCACGTCCTCCATCTGAGAACACATCATGCTTATGCTAACATTCTCCCCCCAAGCTTGATGTGGACTCGGCTCACGAACACCCAACAGATGCCTCATCACTGCCAGCTTCACTGTTGCCAAAGGCTTTGTCAGAGCATCTGCCTTTTGTTCATTGGTACAGACTCTCTTCACCAGGATCTGTCCACGATCAACACATTCCTGAATGAAATGGTACTTTATATCAATGTGCTTGCTACGGCCATGAAACACTGGATTTTTCATCAAGGCTATAGCAAAACTGTTGTCGACAAACAATGTCACCCTCTTAGCTTCAATGAGCGATCGCCTCTCCCAAGAAGGTGTCCTAAGTCACAATGCTTGCTTTGCTACCTCGATCCGCTGCCATGAACTCAGCTTCACATGATGACAAAGCTACTATCTTCTCCTTGTGAGAATTCCAAGTGATCAAACTCTCATTCAGATAGAAGGACATCCCTCCTGTACTTCTTCTTCCTACCAGATCACCTCCCACATCACTGTCAGAATAGCCTATTAGCTTTTCCTCTGACTTCCCTTGGGTATACACCAACCCAAGAAACAAGGTACCCTTGAGATACCTCAGTATCTGCTTAACTGCATTTCTATGCTTGACTGTTGGCTTTTCCATGAACCTGCTTGCCATCCCAACAGAGAAAGATAGGTCAGGTCTTGTATGCAACAAATACCTCAAACAACCTATGATCCTTCTGTACTCAGTAGCATCCACCCTTTCTCCTTCTTTGTCTGCATCCAACTTAGTACCAGGATCCATTGGAACTTTGGTTGGGTTACAATCCCCCATACCAAACTGTGTCAGTATCTTCTTTGCATAACTTGTCTGTCTAATTGTGATATGATCTGCAAGTTGCTCTACCTCAATCCCAAGATAATATGATAGTAGACCCAAATCACTCATCTTAAACTGTGAGGTTATCTGCTTCTTGAACTTTTCTATTTCAGTTACATCTTCACCGGTCACAATTAGATCATCAACATAAACTCCAAGAATTACTGCACTCATCCCAACTCCTCTCTTATACACAGCAGGTTCACTAGCACATTTACTGAATCCCAGCAGTCTCAGTGACTTGGCAAGCTTGATGTTCCAGGCTCTTGGAGCCTGTCTGAGCCCATACAATGCCTTGCTCAGTTTAAGAACCATCTTTTCCTTGCCCTTCTCAACATATCCTTTAGGTTGTGCAACATAAACCTCCTCCTCTAATTCTCTATTGAGAAAAGCAGTCTTTACATCCAGGTGATGGACTTGCCAGCCTCTGTTTGCTGCTAGTGCCAGTAACAATCTGATTGTGTCTAATCTAGCTACTGGAGCAAACACTTCATCAAAGTCTACACCTTGCTGTTGCACATAACCTTTAGCCACTAACCTGGCCTTATGTTTCACAACCTCACCATCTGCATTCTTCTTGAGTTTAAAAACCCACTTAAGCCCAATTGGCTTCTGTCTAGGTGGTAGGTTAGCAAGTTCCCATGTTCCGTTCTTGCAGATTGATTGCATTTCATTATACATTGCCTGCACCCAATTAGGATCATCAACTGCTTCTCTGAAACATGATGGCTCTTCCATCACAGTGAGCAATGCAGCTACCTCCACTGCATCATCCTGCCCATCTGCTTCTGCATTGTCTTCCTCATCAGAGTCTGAACTCAGATCAACAACATGAGAGTGTTGATACACCTCATTTAGGCTTCTAAATCTTTGAGGTGTCTCATCATAGTCATCACTGTCCATGGCATCCATCATATCTTGATTCTAGCCTGAACCCTGATCTGAATGCTATGCTGATTCTACCTGCATCTCTATTATCGGATTTTGGTTAGACTCAGTCTGCCCAACTGACTGTGCTGCAGCTTCATCTCCCCCTGCAACAGAATTCTGACCAACACTATTTCCTGCATTCTGATCATTCTGATGACCTCCCTGAGGTACACCATCATCTCCACCATCATTGTTTAGATCAATTTGTGAGTTCCACTAACCCATCTCCATCCCATCTGAGATTTCATTAATTTCAATAGCATCCCAGTCCCACAACACTGTCTCCTCAAAAACAACATCCCTGCTGACCACAATTCTATTTGTTTGAGGGTTGAACATCCTGTGAGCCTTACTGCCTTCTTCTATGCCAAAATAGACCATTGGCACACTCCTGTCATCTAGCTTCTTCAAGTGTGGTTTTACTGTCTTGACATGAACCTTGCACCCAAAGACTCTCAAATGGCCAAGATGAGGCCTCTTGCCATTCCATGCCTCATATGGTGTTCTACTCCCCATTGCTTTAGTAGACAGCCTGTTAATTAAGTATACAGCATGCCTCACTGCCTCAGCCCAAAATCTCCCAGGAATCTTCATGCTCTTCATCAAAGCTCTAGTCATCTCCATAACTGTTCTATTCTTTCTCTCCACCACACCATTCTGTTGAGGTGTATATGGTGCAGTGAATTGTCTCCTGATCCCAGCTTGGTCATAGACAGACTGCAGAACTCCATTCAGAAATTCACCACCTCTATCTGACCTAAGCACCTTGATCTTATCATTACAATTATTTTCTACTTGAGCTTTGAACTTCACAAATGCATCTACTGCTTCATCCTTTGATTTGAGCATGAAAGCCGAACACCACCTTGTGCAATCATCAACACACAGCATAAAATACTTGTTTCCACTAACTGATGCAGGTGTAATGGGACCACATAGATCAACATGAACTAGTCCCAATGGTTCATCTGCTCTCCAAAGAGTTGATCTAGGGAATGAAGATCTAGCCTGTTTTGCAACCAAACAAGACTGACAAACCTGGTCTGGTTTCTGAATCAGTGGGACACCTCCAACCATTTCCTTGTCAACTAGTTGTTTTAGTGCATGAAAATTGACATGACCCAACCTACCATGCCATAACCAGCCCTGATCTTCCATACTAGCTAACAAGCAGACTAGATCACCAACACTTAGACCTATCTTGTATAGTCTATTTGCATTTCTCTGAACACACATGATCATTCTTCATGTACATTTTTCAGTGACAGTAATAATATCCTCATCCATCACAACCATATGACCATTTTCAGTTAACTGCCCAAGACTTATCAGATTTGCTCTAAGTTTAGGTATGAAATAAACATCTCTCAACAACCACTGATTCCCATCATTCCCATCAAACACATTGACCCAATACCCTGAATATCAACTGATGAACCATCACCAAATCTCACCTTACCAGAGAAGTCAGTGTCAATCTCCTTGAACTTCTTCCAATCTCCAGTCATGTGGTTGCTTGCACCACTATCGAGGTACCATGTGTCTCCAGTGGGCTCTCCATTGCCAGTGAAGTGCAGTTCAGGCTGCATTGGACCACCATTGAAGCACATCTTCCCTTGAATCTTCGGTTGTGAACTCTTCCCCGAGTTTATCACCTCCAACTCGGCAAACAGCACCGATGGCTCCATCTCAGCCTTCACATGATAAGCTTCATCATCCTTCTTGTGGTTTGGACACTGATTTGCATAGTGCCCATATTGCTTACACTTGAAGCACTTGACATGACTTTTGTCGCGCTTCTCTGTGCCTCCAGCATCACCACGCCCACCAACATCACCACGCCCACCAGCATCCCCACGCCCACCTCGGCCTCCCTGGCCACCACCACGACCATAGCCTCCTCTACCATGGCCACCACTGCCCTGTGGTTTGCCACCTCCAGAGCTCTCACCGCCTGACTTCTTCTGCCATGCATCCCACTTGGCTTGAGTAAGGAGCACCTGCCCGTTCTCTGAGCGCACACCACCAGCACTCCGCTTGGTGCGCTCCTCAAACGTCTTGAGCCGGCCAATTGCATCGTCCAATGCCAAGACTTTAGATCACAGAACTGCTCGATCCCGGCTACACACTGAATGAATCTTTCTGGCATGGTGTCGAGTAATTTCTTCACCATGACTGCATCCTCAAGTGTACCTCCCAGATTGCCATACTTAACTGACATCGCCGCCAGCTTCCCAGCAAACTCATCGATCGATTCAGTTTCCTTCATCCCAAGAGCATCAAACTCAGACTTCAGAGTTTGCAGGCGCGCATCTCTCACGCGTTCAGCGCCCACAAATCTCGCCTTCAACGCCTCCCAGACTTCCCGTCCAGTCGTCTTCTTCTTCGTGACTTGCATCAAAAGCTCATCGGACAAACATTGAAACAAATGACTCTGAATCTTCTCGTCTTTCGCCATCTGCACCTCCGTCTGCGCTCCCGCCGTGTCTCTCTCCGACGGTTCCACGATCTCCCACCACCCCTGCTCCTCCATGATCGCAGCAACACGGATGCTTGTTGACGGTGGATAGCGTCAACATTTTAAATATTGAAAGGCATGAACACACATCAATATCTAGAAGGCTAGGGGTTTATCTAATAATTTCCACGAGTTTTGGTGATTTATCAATTTTCAGGGACTGAACCAGAAAACATCAAAAAAGGGGCATAACTATAAATCTACATCACAGAATTATCTGAAACTCAGGAATACACCAAACTACTCTAGAAGGATCCAGAAGACACCGGAGAGAAGGAGAGGCGAGGCCACCTCTAGGTGGGGCCGGCCGGCCCCACCTGCTAGGCCGACCGGCCTCCCATGAGGAGAACTCTCTCCCCCCTTCTGGAATGTTCCTCCACCGACCTTGAGGATCAATCTTAGCCCTACGTGAAGTCGGTTTGATCAAACGGCTGTCGTGCATCCCACCGGGCTATATAAGCGGAGCCAGACCTCCCTCTGAAAACCCTAATTCATTCCAGTTCATTCAATACCTCATTCAAGTCATTCAAGGTTGAGGCAGTTAAAGATCAAGTCATCTAGAGCTTCAAGTTCTAGTTCCTCATAGCCTTCTAGTTCATAGTTTGGCATAGTTAGATCTAGATTAGAGGAAGTCAAGGCGTGTTAATCAGTCTTGGATTCCAGAAGTTGTCAAGAAGAGAAGAGTCTGGTACAGTTCTTAAGCTTTTCTTTCTTATTGTATTATCTGCGTTCGTATGATATTTACTAGCAACATTGTTCTTCATTTTAGTTTAATTATTATGCTCATTATCTACTTCAATACATCTAGTTTAGTTGGTTTGTATTATATTCATGCACGGGTTCGTATAGCGCTCATCTAGTTGATTATATGGTGAGTGGTAGGCAATATGTAGACATGGTGTCTTGATGTTTTGCTTATCTGCGAGTGTCCCCAAATATGCCGGGTAGTGAGGTAGATCGTGGGTGTGATGACCCATTGAGTCCTTTGTAGGCCTTCCCCGCATTGGATTGGTAGAGTGGGATTGTCGGGTTGAGAGGAGGTTCCCCCGTACTCATCTTTTCCCCGTACATTGCTCCGATGTGTTTGGGAACTATAGTAGTATCATTTGACAATGATTACTAAATGTACTTACACTAGTTGACGTAGCTTTGACATGTAGTTAATTACATAGGAGTTATTTCTCTATTAATTGATTAGACAATGCTGACATGATTAGAGTGCTATGATGGATTAGTATCATTAGGAGATGACTGATTAATGGCTCGTTATTGTTATCATTATTATCTTTATCATATTATTTATCTTGTGACTTACCCCTGTTATGAGTAAGAGTGTATGACATTGGTTACATCGTCTATTCAATGCATATACAAGTTATCAATACTATGAAGTAGCTTTTTAGCAATGCCTTCCCAGTGGTAGAATATAAATGACAACCTGGTAATACTCTAGGTAAAATGCTACAATGGTATAATTATCTGTCCGCTTGCAGAATTGTTTTTTTAGTTTATATTCATCTTTATTTATTTCTGCCTAGTCACATAAAAAATGATAAGATTTAGTACCGAGTTTATTCCTAGCTTTACAATTAGGGATGACAACCTAGTTTCACAGTTAGGAGTAAGGGTAAAGAGGCTAGTGGCTAGTTGCTAAAGGCAAGTTAATTAGTACCAACATTTCTAGTGTCATTGCGTGGGATAGGAAATTGAGATTTATTGTAGTGACGTTAGAAATGCCAACAAGCATTTTTTTGCCGTTGTCGAGGAAGGCTAATAAACTTAGGAAAAATATTGATAACATATATGCATTATAAATAAGACCGATCACCCAATTGACCTCTAACTCAAACAAAGCTTACCCTTGTTCTATCTATTTGTATATCTTATGCAGGGTAATGAATGAATGAACGGATTTGCTCTCCCGGATAATTACGTTGAAGATCCGAGAGACTCTTACGAAGAAGGAAGTTTGCCGATACGAGGGACATCTTTGAATCACCATCAAGAACACCCTCCACCGAAGCTCAATCTTCAAGGAATCAAGCTCTAACATCTAAAGGAGAAGAATCAGGAAATTTAGCACCGGCTTTTGAAGCTATGTCCGAGAAGACACTACACGAGTTCTCTGCTCCAACAACCGCCAACATCCGCACTGGACCTAACATCAATATTGGTGACAATAGATTTGAACTCAAGCCTACTCTTATCACTATGGTTCAAGCTAGTCAATTCTGTGGAAAGGCTCATGAAGATGCAAGTGCACATTTACAACACTTTCTAGAGATTTGCAGCACCTTCACTATCAGAGGAGTATCAAGAGATGCTATTCTACTCCGCATTTTCCCATTTTCACTTCTAGAAAAAGCAAAACAGTGGTTCTACAACAACAAGGAAACTAACACTACATGGGACAAATGCTCTACTGCTTTCCTAGCAAAGTTCTTTCCTACGGGCAATACCAATGCTGTACGTGGGAAAATCTCAAGCTTTCATCAACAACATGATGAATCGTTCGCCAAGGCATTGGAACATTTTCAAGATTATATTACAGAATGTCCTCATCATGGAATGGAGGATTGGCTACTTATGCATACCTTCTATCATGGGCTAGTCTCTAGTACCCGTGAATCCATGGATGCTGTAGCTAGAGGAGCTTTCTTGTCACTTAAGCTCGCCGATGCAACAGCACTTGTGGAGAAGATGGCCTCAAATTAGAGTTGGAATGAAGAACGTGTGCAACCCCGCAAGAGAGGAGAAGGCATGCATCATATTAAGGAGATTGACATGGTCACTTCAAAGCTAGACCTCATAATGAAGAAGCTTGACGGCAAAAGCAACGAGAATAGAGAAGTCATGCACATTGATGACTCCTGCATGACTTGTGAAGAATGTGGAGATATAGGTCACTCAGAAGCAACCGCCTCTACACTCCAAGAGGATGTGAACTTCATCAACAATAACACCAACTATCGTCCTCAAAGAAAATCAAGTATGGAATCAATCGAATCAACGGTGGAATCAACCCAATCAAGGATGGAACCAGCAAAGGCCTAACTACCAAGGTAACAATAATTTCAATAGCAATTTCAATCAACCACCTTTAAGAGAAGTAATTTCCAATCGAGAATAAAGTCTGTAGAAAATTTATCTAAGAGGGTAGCATCCAATGATAAAGTGCTTGAAAATATAAATACTAAAATGGATAGTCTAACCTCTGCTATTAAGAACCAACTTAGCTTTAATAAAATGTTAGAATCACAACTAGCTCACCGGGCGGTCATTGTTCCACCGATCCATGAAGGTAAGATTCCCTGGCAACCCCTAGAGCCCGAAAACGCAAAATCTTATTGATGTCCGTGCAGGTTACTACATAGAAGGAATGTCAGAAGGATGGAAAGATGAATCCATGCCACTCAAGAAAGGAGATCCAGGAAGACCCGCGATTCCCATCTCTATTGGGCAACACGATTTCTCTGAAGTCGTCTGTGATCTTGGTGCTAGTGTCAACATCATGCCAAAGGTAATCCTTGATCGTAATTTTTCATGGGCAACTTTGTTGTACACGAATATGTGCTTGCAGCTTCCGGTCGACAGCTTAAACACCCCGAAGGAATCCTAGATGACGATGCATACGAAAGTGGGACAATCATATGTTCCAGTACACTTTGTGGTTCTAGATACCGACAAAGATCCGAAGAGTCCTATCATCCTAGGCCGACCATTCTTGAGTACTTTAAAAGCAGCCATCTATGTAGACAGTGCAACAATATGTTTCACCATCAAAGGCAATGAAGAGAAATTCAGTTTCAAAGACAGACCCTTTGAAGATCCTATCAACACTTACCATCCGGAGAAGTCGATATACGAGAAGAAGAAGAAGTACGGAAGACCTGTCCAAAGGGAAAGAAGAAGAACAGAGGCAAGAAGGAAAGAAAACTCGATAGTCAAAGTAATGTAATATAGACAGGTCGTCACTCGGCTTTGCCGGTCATATCTAAAGATCCCGGTCTACCATCAATAGAGTGCACCATTGGACGAGCTCTTTCTACTCAAATTGTTTGCGACAATCGGATCAGCAAATAACATAATGTCAAAAGAGGTATACAATACACTATTTAATAAACCTATCGACCCTACATATATTTTGCGGTGGCGGACAACACACACACGAATCCCTGAGGGACTAGCAAGAAACATCACGGTTAAGATCCACACCCATTCTCGTCCCTACCGACTTTATGATCTTGGATATGAGAAAAGAAGATAAGACACCTATCATACTTAGAAGGCCATTCCTCAGCGCCACCAAAGTTATCATCTACAATGGAACAGGCCAAGTCCACTTTCACTTTCCAGGAGAAAAGGTACGTTGTTATTTTAGAGATTATAACTCTCCTGGTTTTTCAGCTTTCACCAGGACCAAGAAGAGAAGCCAGCCTTTGAGAAAGAAAAGTTGAGGAGGAGAAAGCAAAAAAAAAATCAACTACAACCGAAGAACATCCACAACCAACCAAAGTATGGAAGAAAAAGGGATCTCCCCAACCAAATCATCAACATTAGAAGAGGCAACATCTGGGTCCCCATCAGGATCCACCAAGAACCCTCAATATGATGACTACAAGAAGTCTTGTTCGGATGACTTTAAACTCCGTACCCTCGCCATAAGGTAACAATGGTAGTTATCTAATTACTCTAGTATATTCATTCTTTTGCATGTTTAGAAAAGAAAATAAAAATCCTTTTTTGCTTTTATTATAAAACCTTAAAAAGCTCCAAAGGATTAGGCTTATGGTTTACCCGTAAGAGTATTCACTATGGTAGCACAAAAAAGTAAATTCCCTTTTCTTTGCATTATAAATAGAAAAGTACAAAAAAAATATAAGAATCATGCTACACATTCATATCTGCTCATAAGAATAATCAATTACTCATCCGGCCGACCGCTAACCCATTATCATATTCGAGCCTCGAGTTTTGGTTTTCTTTTTTGGAGTACACCTTTTACAGGACTATACAATTAAGGAGTGAGACAGACAAAAGGGTCACCGCTAAGCTTACTCTAAAAGGATCATTCAAGCGAAAATATGGTGAACATCTAGCTTGGGGGAGGAGCATCCCCTAGTTATCGTGTAACTATACCTATGCGATTTATCGAGTCCGTCTTATAGTTATAAAATACCAAAAATATGTGGACACATGAAGGTCCACGTCTGTTGAGTCTTTTAAGAGTTTTTAGTTAAATAAAATCTAAAAAGCAATAAAAAGAAGTTTTAATTAGTCCTAGCTAATTAGAGTGTGTCTAGAGTCAACTATGAACTAGATGTTTTGTCTTGGAAATGATGAATAGTTGCTCTGTTAGAATTCTTTCAAGTACCTAGTTTTCAACCTTGAGTTCTCCTAAGTTTTGGACATAATTGCTTTAACTTAATAATTTACTCTGAACCTAAAACTTGTGGAGTAATATACTTGAGCTAAGTCTAGGCGATTGACGGATATGATATAAGAAGAGTTTGAGCTACTATTTATCTTATTCCTAATGATACTAAATTCTGGAGATTTATCTTTTGAAAATTTCAAACCTTTACATGATGAGCTCTTGTATGACAAAGTTGAATTCCTATCAAAGCCATATATGATACATACTTAGAATAGGAAACCTTTGCTCATTTATGCTACTTGTTGTGCATTGAGTTTAGTCAACCTTTGTTGTATACTTAAGAGAGTCTTGTCATGCTTTTAAAATCAAGATCACTCACACACTCCATTCACATATGCATTACTCTTACTCTGAGAGTAAGTGTAACCATTTTTCACTTTTATCCACTTCCACCTCAAAATGTTTCTCCTACATTGGGAGAGAACATCCAAGAATATATATAAACCCATAGGACAGTCTTTGTTTATTCCAAGCTCTTTATTGATTATCTCTTCAATCAATTATTGTATCTAAGGATGCATGTGGCTATGCAAAATAAGAAGGGAGTAAAAGATGGACAAGTGTCCCAGCATTAAAACAATGGGTACCCAAATACCCACCTCCCAATAAAAAAAAGGAGGAGAGAAAGAGAATAAAGATAGCCCATGTTTTTCCCCGAGAAGTCTTAAAAGTCTAAGAAAGAAGAGAGATTCATTCTGAAGAGCAGAAGTAGAATTAGAATTAGCCACCACATATACACCTATCCATCATATTCCACACACATGCACATCTTGGTTTGATTGTATGACTCGATTCTCTATAGATCTATGTTTGACTTTACAATATATGGATTACAAGTATGCTTATCTTTGTTTAATGCCACTCCTATAAACTCCACTATAATCCCTAGATTTAGGAAGGCATAACATCATGAATGTCTCAGTAAGATCCACAAATACCACATACTTTGGGAGACTGAGGGTGTCATACGATTAAGCTCTGAGTTTTATTGCGAAAACTTACAAAACTCTGGAATAATAGTTGAGTGAAGAATTCGAGACATAGTGCTTAACTTAATTGTTCTATCTTTCAATTACTCAAGATCCACGTGAAGGTTAAAAGCTCCACAGTTAAGGGTAATATGGGTGAGTTTGAAGGTTAGAGAACTTTTGTTTAATCCAGAGAAAATTTTTATTTGAGAGCATGTGTACTTGTCAGAATAAAAGCATTGTAGCAACTCCTGATCCAACTCTAGGTTTGCTAAGGGACTAGCAAAAGGTAAGCTTGGGGGAGTTGTTGACTGTGGATAGCATCAATATTTTATATATCGAAAGGCATGAAACACACATCAATATCTAGAAGACTAGGGGTTTATCTAACAATTTCCACGAGTTTTGGTGATTTATCAATTTTCGTGGACCGAACTGTAAAACACCGAAAAAGGGGCATAACTACAAATCTACATCACGGAATTATCCAAAACTCGTGAATACACCAAACTACTCTAGAAGGATCCGTAAGACACCGAAGCGAAGGAGAGGCGAGGCCACCTCCGTGTGGGGGCCGGCCGCCCCACCCGCCAAAGCCGGCCGGCCTCCCATGAGGAGAACTCTCCCCCTTCCGGAATGTTCCTCCACCGACCTTGAGGATCAATCTTAGCCCTACGTGAAGTCGGTTTGATCAAACGGCTGTCGTGCATCCCACCGGGCTATATAAGCGGAGCCAGACCTCCCCCTGAAAATCCTAATTCATTTCAATTCATTCAAACCTCATTCAAGTCATTCAAGGTTGAGCCAGTTGAAGATCAAGTCATCTAGAGCTTCAAGTTCTAGTTCCTCATAGCCTTCTAGTTCATAGTTTAGCATAGTTAGATCTAGATTAGAGGAAGTCAAGGCGTGTTAATCAGTCTTGGATTCCAGAAGTTGTCAAGAAGAGAAGAGTTTGGTACAGTTTTTAAGCTTTTCTTTCTTATTGTGTTATCTGCGTTCGTATGATATTTACTAGCAACATTGTTCTTCATCTTAGTTTAATTATTATGTTTATTATCTACTTCAATACATCTAGTTTAGTTGGTTTGTATTATATTCATGCACTGGTTCATATAGCGCTCATCTAGTTGATCATATGGTGAGTGGTAGGCAATATGTAGACATGGTGTCTAGATGTTTTGTTTATTCTGCGAGTATCCCCCGATCGTGTTGGGGTAGTGAGGTAGATCGTGGGTGTGATGCACCCATTGAGTCCTTTGTAGGCCTTCCCCCGCACGGTGGATTGGTAGAGTGGAATTGTCGGGGTTGAGAGGAGGTTCCCTGTACTCATCTTTTTCCCGTACATTGCTCCGATGTGTTTGGGAACTATAGTAGTATCATTTGACAATGATTACTAGATGTACTTGCACTAGTTGACGTAGCTTTGACATGTAGTTAATTATATAGGAGTTATTTCTCTATTAATTGATTAGACAATACTGACATGATTAGAGTGTTATGATGGATTAGTATCATTAGGAGATGACTGATTAATGGCTCGTTATTGTTATCATTATTATCTTTATCATATTATTTATCTTGTGACTTACCCCTGTATGAGTAAGAGTGTATGATATTGGTTACATCGTCTATTCAATGCATATACATGTTATCAATACTATGAAGTAGCTTCTTAGCAATGCCTTTCCAGTGGTAGAATATAAATGACAACTGGTAATACTCTAGGTAAAATGCTACAATGGTATAATTATCCGTCCGCTTGCAGAATTGTTTTTTAGTTTATATTCATCTTTATTTATTTCTGCCTAGTCACATAAAAAAATGATAACATTTAGTACCAGAGTTTATTCCTAGCTTTACAATTAGGGATGACAACCTAGTTTCACAGTTAGGAGTAAGGGTAAAAAGGCTAGTGGCTAGTTGCTAAAGACAAGTTAATTAGTACCAATATTTCTAGTGTCATTGCGTGGGATAGAAAATTGAGATTTATTGCAGTGGACGTTAGAAATGCCAACAATGCTCCAGCTAGTGTAATTTGTCGCCGTCAGTGTTGGAAACAACTGACGATGGCTATCTCCGCCTCCCCGTCTCCCATCACTAACTGTCAGCGACATGGACGAACTCTGGTGGACACTTGTGGATCCGCTTTGTGTGATTGATGGCTCGATACCAAATGTTGGAAAAGGATCAACAATCACGAGCTTATTTACGCAGTGGCTAAACCTAGACAAGAGATCGCTCAAGAACAAGCAACGAAATCTGAAGAACACTAATAAACACACACAGGAACCGCCAGGGTGACGGTGCCCCTTTTCACCTTAGTTCACAGGAAATGTAAACACAATTACAACTTGTCTCAAGCGCTAACACACTCTTTGAACGACCGACTACTTATACCAGTAGCTAGTACACATGCTCACAATTCGAAATTTGAAAATACACACTGATACATATTGACAGAACACAACCGCTCTGACAGAGAGCATCTCTGGACGCGATCACCACGCCCTCGCCCTTGCGCTAACCGCTTCCCGCCAACTTGATAATTCAAATTCTCGCCGCGCTTTTACGCTTAACCAGCCTTCACCACAAAGACGCCCTCCATCCGAGAACACATCATGCTTACGCTAACAAAGCGGCGGTAAGGAAGGCGATGAGCGAGGCGCTGAGCCACTTGTTGGCGGTGTTGCAGGTGCCCTGGTTGGTGAAGGACCGACAAAGATCTAGAACACCAAAGACCGCGTTCCGACAAAGAAGCAGCCTTCGCCAGTTCGGCGACACCGACAGAACCTTCTCAGCGGCCATGTTCGCCTTGTTGGATTTCTCCTGATCCGGGCGGGCATCGGTGACGAGGCTCTTACCAATGTTTGCCGGCTGGGCATTGTCTGTTGTCGGCTGCGGCTGCGATGCTCCTGCATCTGATGGGCTGACGACGTTATTGTTTGCCATCCTTATTTCTTTGATTGAGGTGGTTGAGATTTGAGAGTCTACCTGATCTTGATCGCTCTCTGCAGCTGGGCAAGACGACGATCCATGCATTGCTGCTATTTATAGTAATAAATATATGGGTATCCGCAGTCTTAATAATAATTAAAGCGACAAGCCGGCCGGATCTTTTCTCCTCTTTTGTGATTGGGAAGAAATCTTTCTACTTTTCGTCACTTGAAGGAGACTTAACCCACTGCTTTGGCCGTTTGGGATGCGTGCCGTTATTGCACATGCATGTAGGGCATCATTATTAGAAACTTGTTCCCATGACCCGCGGAATCCATCTCCCTATCTACACCTATTATATATGTAACCCACACGAGTCTAGTTGCATACAACAGACAACAGCGAAGGAGGGCAAGAGTTGCCAATGTATTGGCCATATATATTTTACTGCTAAACAATCTTGAACATTTTGTACCACCAGCTGATTCGTATTTCAGAAATTAGTAAAATTTTATTGGGAAAACCTGGTGCCGAAACTTAATTGTTTTGTGAATCTCAAACTAAATAGCTACTGATTTGGTTATTGTGAAAAATACGATTCTGTTCAAAATAGGAACTCATAATTTTGATTTTGGCAAACCCTAGTCTGCAGCAGTTGTAAAATACACTTCATTTTAAGTTTTAGATAATAGATATGTTGATATTATTATGTTATATAAGTTTTGAACTTTACCAAACGTTATCCGGAGATGGAGCAGATGCCCGGAGAAGGTCGTCATATAGTAGTATGCTATGTCACACGAGAGCCATCATGTATAATTTTTTTTTTGTTGGCTTTAACCCCCGGGGATGCTTTGAGTTTTGACATTGGATCATATGCATGCATGCAACGTGAAACGCGTATTATTCTCCACATGCACGTGCAAAGTAGCTTTGAGTTCTAACAAGCTAAGCACGCTTGGAATTGATACCACTGACAGATGGAGCTTTGATTTCCTTTTGTTGCTCTAAATTAAACGAATGGAGTATTTATATATTTTCTGACACTATGGTGTAACACATGCAAAGGGTAGGGGTGGATTAGGGCTTAGTGAATTGGAGGGAGAGGAGGAGGAAGGGGGCGGCACCCGGCTGCTCGGTATGCAGCGGCGGCTAGGGAAGGGAGGCGGCGGCACGTGCGGCGGGAGAGGGAGAGAGGAAGGAGAAGGCACGAGTGCGGGAGAGATTGGAATAAAGGACTTTCGTCCAATTACTTCTTGATTCCATCTGATTACAATGCTCTAATATTTATAGTCCCAAGTGGATTCTAACGGAAAGTTTTTTTTATCAAATACAGATCAGTTTTCTAATCTTAATTACCTAAATAATAATAATAAAGGGTAACTTGTGGTAACGGCAGCGGAGCGGCAAGGCCAAGACGGGCGGTGGCGGCGGCTAGGGCAGCCGTCGCCCCTCTTCATGCGGCACCCGACAACCCCTTCCCTAGGGTAGGCCGTGGGGTCCGCTATCCTCGGTTGCTCCCTCTTCAAAGGCCCCTTTGGCCCCATTAGCTTAACAATTTATCACCATCTTTATTGGACATATGACAGAACTCCCAATCAGCCCAATCAGCAATGTCGTAGTGAGGATGGTTGCTGCTCCAGATTTCGCTCCACAGCTGCAGAAGGAAGTGCCGCAAGGTGTGTCCAACACCTGCATTATAGTCTGTTGCGAAGAAGAAGCAGTATTTGAGTTTCCCACAGCATCCACTAACATATCGATCGAACCTGCAAAAGCTCCCAATCATATCACCGCTGCTGGTACTCGAGTGTGTCCCTGAGAGGATTTCCGATAAGTATAAATTCTGCATAATCAGAGGGTGACTAGAGAACTCATATGTTTGTCTCACATCTACTTGCCCTTTAATACACCGGCATACAGTTGACCGAACCACCATAATGGGCGCTATATAGAAGTGGTGCATCTCATCGAAAAGAAGGTCGTCAGAGATGTAATCTGTCAAAGACATCACATGTGACCCGCCTGGTGTCAGCCCCACACTAACATTATCCACTTGTATAATGATTTGGTCATTGTCATCATAAAAAGTGGCTTTTGTTGCATCAATCTCCTGAATCGGCCAGTGCTGTAGTAACAGAATGCTAGAAGGGAACACCTGAACTGAAGGTGTTGATGTAGGTAAATAAAATCTCACTGCTAATTGCTCTGATAAAAATAAGCCAAATACTGCAAATATCTCCTGAAGTAGTGAGGATGTACCTGGGATATAATAACGGTCATCATAGTACACAACCCCATCACGTATCGACCAAGCTGGTGTTGTTCCATGAACTCTGATCGTGGCACTGATCATCTGTAATTCTCTTTTCATTCAGAGCTGCCTGACGAAGGATGGCTAGAACGTTAGAGTCTGTGCAATCTGATTGCGAAGCTGGTAGGGCCAGCACCCCTCGACGCCTAACCCCGCTGTCGAGTGCCTCGTAGTCACTGACATTAGCATCATATACTGTGTTGTCGGGGATGTTGAACTCCGAAAGACCTGCAACTGACAAAGGAGAAGTACGAGATGACCAAGTCTCCTGCCTTACTAACCATGGCAGAAGTTCCTGCTGCTGCTCAAGTTCCAAAGTCAACTGTTTGGCTGTCTCTAGGAATGTTGGAGAAGACGAGTCGAGAAGATGGCATAGCACAGGTGATGGCCTCAAGAGAAATATATATAATTTCTCAAACTCACTAATATTGGTGGACTGTTGCTCCCGATCGCTGAATCTAACGATGTAATCCTTCACTGTGTCTGTCTGTGATGGCCATTCTACAAACTCAGGTTTCCGGAGATGACTAAATTTACGTCGGAGGATCCACGTGAATAACTCCTAGTCACTGATAGCCTTTGCAGCTAAGATTTTCAGAAACCATGCAGACACAATATCTATCAGATAAAAAGATACATAGTTTATCTGTTCCTTCTCAAAACACTGTACAGGTGAAATAGAAGCTGCATCCTGGACATCCATGGTAATGGATCTGATGCACCATTGTACGTTGGCGTGATCATGCTAACGCTGTATGGCAGACGCTAGAGTGGGCCTCTAGAACAACGCACTCCATGATCGTCATTGTCGCTTCCTAGATTACAGCCTGCACCTCCTTTCCCAGTGTTGGTACCGGTGTCGGGGTAGCCATGGGAAGCTCCTGAATTCGCATGACATGTGAACTTCCATCTATGCCAGCGCCATTAACGGGGGCTGGTGAAGTCAGCGATATCAATGTAGATCCGTTCCTTATAGCACGACATTCCTCTACAATGCGTAGGCGATTGCTGAGGTCATCGAGGCGGCAGTTTATCTCATCAACGTGGTTGTTGAAGGTGTTGTTGAAGGCATCGAGGATTCGCTTGAATGCAACCATTGTGGTGGTGGAAGCCATGGATTACTCCTGGTCATCTGATACCGGTTGTAACACACATAGTGGGTAGGGTGAATTGGGGCTAGTGGATTGGAGGGAGAGAAGGAGGAGCGGGCCAGCGCCCGCCCATAGGGCGGCAACATGGCTGCTCAGTGGCGGCTAGAGAAGGGAGGTGGTAGCGCGTGTGGCAGAAGAGGGAGAGAGGAAGGAGAAGGCGCGAGTGAGGGAGAGATTGGAATAAAAGATTTTCACCCAATTACTTCTTGATTCCATCTTATTACAATACTCTAATATTTATAGTGCTAAGTGGACTCTAACGGAAAAGTCCATATCAAACACGGACTTTCTAGTTTTCTAATCTTAATTACCTAAATAATAATAGTAATAATAATAATAATAATAATAGTAATAGTAATAGTAGTAGTAAAGGGTAACTTGCGGCGACGGCGATGGTCGGGAGCGGCCCTCGCTGGCCCCCACCGCTCCCAAATACAAGGGGCGGTGGCGGTGGCTAGGGCAGCCACCGCCCCTCCTCATGTGGCGCCCCACGCCCCCCTTCCATAGGGTGGGCCATGGGGCCCGCTATCCTCGGTTGCTCCCTCTTCAGAGGCCTCTTTGGGCCCATTAGCTCCACAATTTGTCACTGTCTTTATTGGATGTATGGCATCTGAAGAAATATAAAAGAGTGTGCAATGATTAGGTTAGTTTTATAGAAGCTTTATAGACATTAAATAAGACGACACCTAAGCTGAATTTATAGTACCATCATCACCTAGACCACTGCTGAATTTATCACCTACGCTGCTGATTTCCTCATCTGCACCACCAGCGACGTCGTCAATGGCAGACTCATGATTTTGAGAGTGGGTATTCAGAATGTAAAGGGGTATAATTTTTTCGACAACCAAAGACTAATATTTAGCATGATAATGTTGCATGTTGATGGTAATTGTGTCATAGTTTTGCATAATCAAAACCATCAACAAAGTGTCACATAGGAAAGGAAATGTGCAAGGTAGTAATGAATTTTGTACAAAAACTTAGTTGCACATGTACATGTCTTATTTGAATGCAGAGGCAAGGATAGGAGAAAATGGAAGCTAATGGGGCCACATAGGGTCGATCGAACCCCTTGTGGGGCCAATATGTCTCATCTTCAAGGAGGATCCACTAAACACACAAGTGATTTGTACCATTGGGTGACCTTTGTATTTTCTGTGGACACATTGTAACACCCCATGTGCTATAAAACCCTAAGATGTCACTAACTCCCTTCTCTCATGCCATAGTAAGAAACTCGATAACATACATACATCATCAAAGTAAAGTGGGGAAGCAATAATAAGAACAAAACTTTAATTAAATAAAGCTTCAATTCAATTGTTATTCTTAAAAACATGAAGGGTCATTGAGAAAAACTAAGTTTGTTGAAACAAATGATTTTCTCGTGAAAAGAAAATACTGCTGGCTGATAAGCTGAAACGGTTTTTAGCTAAAGCGAACAAGCTCATAACAACTTATCTATGTGGCTGAGCAGCCCTATGAGGCAAGTAGGGTCGGGCCAAAAAATTTTAACGGAGATTCAAGAGGGGAGTAATAAGAAAAGAAAAAAAAATAAAAAGTTCTGACAAATAGACCCCACATGTCAATATATGATTTTAGCTTTTATGTTCCCATACCAAATAGAAAATAAGTTGATCCTATCTCTTTAACCAAATAGAAATTAGAATCGTCTCGTTCTCGTCCCGTCTAAAAAAAACTGGAGTCGAGACTGTCTCACTCCACCTTGACTTCCAATATCCAAGGAATTCATTGCCTTCAAGATTCTAATACTTACCTAAGGAATCCATCACCTTCAAGGAAACGCAATTCTGATCTCCACCATTGATCAGATGGATCCATACTAGCACACATCCTTCTGCATACTTTGAGGCTATAGCACTCTAGTATTCCCTTTGTCCAGAAAAACATGCAATTCTAATACAATATTATGAAATTATCAGTATTTATGATATCAAATTAGTACCATTAAATTTATTATGAAATATACTTTTTTAATAAATTAATTCAAAGTTATAAAAACGAATAGCATTGACTAGAAATTTAGTTAAACCTAAACGACACGCATACGAGCTAACTTTGCACCATCAGCATCTCTGAAGCATTGAATTTGGCATTTACACTCATGATCAATTGTACCAATCCTACATTCCTGCAGCGTCTCCAGAAAAGAGGGAACAGAGCATTTACTCGAACACCAACCATCAGAGTACTGAACAGCACAGCTGGCATCTCATTGAATACACCACCAATCAGGAGTCCCTTGTAGGTTTTGCAGCGTCCACTCCTGTCTCCGGCAGTCTGTGTCAAGCAGCCTTCTGCATTATTCATACTGGAAGCGTCAGCATAATGACATGTGAAGCTGATATCATATTCATATAAAATGATCAGTATAGTGATTGTGTTATTACACTCAAGTCGCCTCATCTAATCACCACATAGCAGCATGTTGTTGTTCTAGGGCAGTATGATTGAAGCTTGACAGGTCATAGAGTGGATGGTGAACGTGTGTCAACATTTCATATTGCAATTTGGGTGCACTAGGTAATATATATACATCGTGTGCAGGTGCAGCCAATGGAATGTGGTGAATTCAAAATTGGGCATAGCCTTCTCTTATGAGTGGTCATATATAGAATAAGCAACAATCCAGTTGAGACAACAACAGCTACCGCTCCTCCTTCGGCCTGAGCAGGATGTTGAGTACACAGTTTTGACTAGTCTCAACATCATGTTAAGAAGCTTCCATGAAGCCTGGCCTGTTGGAGAATCACATTTTCAGAAACTCCTACATATAGTTGTTCGGCCATAGAAAGAAACGGCAATTCAACTGGAAATAAGAGAGAAAGGAAAAAGAAATTCGGAAATGGGAACAGAAGTTGATCCGTGTAAGGGCTCATTTGTTTGCCCTCGATCCGGTCCCTTGAATCCTAGGAATCCTTCACAAATTTGTATAATGTTGATAAGTTGGAATGATTTCTAGTTCCAATCCGAAGGAACTGAACGCGGCCAACTGAAAGCTGGCACGCAGAGCACACACAGATAACTTGTTGCCATTGCCAGACAGGAATATAGGAATCGTTTATAGTGTGTATATATATATATATATATATATATATATATATATATATATATATATATATATGAACACAGAGGCGAGAAGAAGAATAATGTCATTGATGCTTGTTAAATTGCAACACAAGCTAGGGAGAAAAGCAGTGGAAAATGGAATATACATAACTTAAAATAAGACGACCGGGCCCCGATCAAGTCGTCATGCAGCAATTATTAGGACACAACACAAGCGAGCACCATGTTATATTCTGCCGTGCCGAGAAGGCTAGCCGATCGATGCCTGTGCTCGACCACCCCAGCATCCAGCTCCTCGCCTCTCCCATGATGCCGTGGCATTAGCTAGCTTTTCCTCAAGGGTCAAGGTCAAGGCGCCTTGCTCGATCGCCTGCTAGCTTGTGCCACCACTACCAGCAGGCCCGTCACCAACCAGACAAGCGCGCCAACAATGGCGTCCAACAACAAAGTAGCTTCGTCCCAAAGTCCAATGGCGTCCGGCGGCGCACAAAGCCAGTCCCAGTCCGAGTCCCAGTCCAACAACAACAAGCCTGCTAAGCCTTCATCAGGTTCTTCCACGGAGTACCAGCTGAGGAAGTACCTTCTGCTGCTGGCCACTCTGGTGGCGACGGTGACGTACGTCGCCGGGCTGAACCTGCCGGGGGGAGCCTGGCAGGAGGACACCGCGGACGGGCAGCACCGCGCCGGCGACCCGATCCTCCAGCACGCGCACCGCCACCGCTACCTCACCTTCTACTACTGCAACGCCACCGCATTCGCCGCGTCGCTCGTGGTGAGCCTCCTCCTGCTGGTCCTGGACGGCAAGAACACGGGCTGGTGGGAGGCGCTGCTCCGCGTGGTCATGGCGCTCGACCTGCTCGGCCTCATGGGCGCCTACGCCGCCGGCAGCTGCCGGGACAGGTTCACCACCATCTACTCGGCGCTGCTGGTCTGCGGCGTCTTCGCCTACGTCGTCGCGGTCTTCGGCGTCTACCTCTTCTCCAGAGACGGAGGCGGCGTCCTCCTGGCGCAGCTGCTGCCGCCGCCCAGGAAGCATGTCGTCGTCACTGCCACTGCCAGCTCCACGTCGTCCACCTATGGCGACGAGCGGCAGGAGCTGCACGAGGTCCTGATGCTGCTGGCCACGTTCGCGGTGACCATCACGTACGTGGCGGCGCTGAACCCGCCAGGCGGCTTCTGGAGCGACACCAAGGACGGGCACCAGATGAGCGACCCGGTGCTGCAGGAGCACTACTCCAGCCGCTACCAGGCCTTCTACGTCTGCAACACGGCCGCGTTCGTCGCGTCCCTGCTCATCATCATCCTGCTCCTCGACAAGAAGCTCACCACCAACAACCTCCGATCCGTGCGCTTCGTGGCTCTGTATGGCCTCACCATCACGGCGCTGCTAGGCCTCATGGGGGCGTACGCCGCCGGGAGCTGCAGGCAGCTCGACGACACCACCTACGTCATCTGCCTCATCGCCGCGGTTCTTGCCTACATCTTCCTCCAGGTGGCCGTCACCAAGGCCATCACAATGAAAGATCGCTGCAGCTGCTTCCAAACTGTATATGATTCCGCTTTGCAATGGCTGGAAGCAGCAAAGGCTTGCTTCGACAGATCATCACCAGATCAGACTCAGATCAGCAGCAGGTATGTATGTGCTTTAATTATCTGCTCAATTTCAGTACTTGCAATTTAGGACTAACTCGATCTGTCTTTGTTATATATGTTGCAATTGCAATTGCAATTTTACCTGCTGCATGCAGGGACAAAGCAGTGGAAAAGGCTCGGTCTCTTGTGATGCTGCTGGCGACCCTTGTGGTGAGCATCACTTACCAAGCGGGGCTGGACCCCCCTGGCGGCCTGTGGCCGCACACCGGCGACGGCCACCGGAACGGCGACCCGATACTCCTGACGACGCACCCGACCCGGTACAAGGTGTTCTTCTACAGCAACTCGGCGGCCTTCGTGGCGTCCCTCATCGTCATCCTCATGGTCCAGAGCCGGTTCCTGCTGCAGCGCCACACGCTGGAGGCGGCCATGATCCTGGACCTGTTCGGCCTCATCACCGCGTACGCCGCGGGGAGCTGCCGGGACGAGGCCACCTCCGTCCACGTGGTCGCGCTGGCCGGGGTCGTCCTGGTCTACGTCGTCATCCACATCGTCTTCTTCACGCTGGACCACAGGGACAACCACCGCGACGCCGAGAGGCTGGAGAACAGGCGCGAGGTGCTGCTCCTCCTCGCCATCCTCGCCGCCACGCTCACCTACCAGGCGGGGCTGACGCCTCCGGGGGGGTTCTGGTCGGAGAACGACAAGCAGAAAGGGCACCGCGCGGGCTACTCGGTGCTCCATGACAACTACCCCGCGCGTTACACGGCCTTCTTCTACTGCAACGCGGCGAGCTTCATGGCGTCCGTGGCGCTCATCGTCCTGCTCGTGAACCCCAACCTGTACAGGCCGGGGATCCGGTGCTACGCGCTCTTCGTGTGCATGGTGGTCGGCATGTTTGGCCTCATGGGAGCCTATGCCGCCGGGAGCTCCAGGGATCTGCGCACCTCCATCTATGTGCTCACATTGGTCGTTGCTGTGTTCGCCTTCGTAGCCTTGGAGGTCGTCATTTTCTTGATTTACCCATACCTAAAAGAGCTCTGGAATCAGCCAAGACGCAGCAAGAGTGCAGTGGATTCCTCCGGGCAAGCAGAAGCAGGCGGCGTCACACTTACGGAGGAGATACAGGAAAGCAAAACTCAGGGAGAGGAGATGGGAGAAGGAGCAGAGCAACAAGAGCGCTCTGTCTCTGGTGGATCATCTGATGAAGATAGGAATATGCGCGAATACCTGATGCTTCTAGGAGTCCTTGCTGCGAGCATTACCTATCAGACTGGCCTGAAACCACCAGGAGGCCTGTGGCAGGACAACAGCGATGGTCACTCTGCAGGAAGCTCCATCCTCCATTACATCAACAAAGCCCGGTACCATGCCTTCTTCTACTGCAACTCCACATCTTTCATGGCTTCCGTCGTCGTCATCATCTTGCTCCTGCCAAAGATGCCATGGACTCTCCACGGACACGACTTGCCACTCTGGCCAATGCAGACAGCTATTGTGCTTGACATGCTCGGTCTCCTGGGGGCATATGCAGCAGGCAGCACCAGAGACTGGGAGACATCGAGGAATGTCATCTACTTGGTCATCCCTGTCCTGGTCTATATTGCAGCCTATGCAGCAGTGTCAATCTTCCGCAAGAAAAAATGGTGCCAGTGCCACAGACCACAAGGGCAAGTCTCAATCTCAACAGCATAAATCATCTGGCAGTGATGAAGATCAGAACCGACGAAACCATAGTTTTAAATAGCGGTTATAGCGGCACTATAGCGCCGCTATAGTTTTTGAAAAGAGAAACCGCTAAGCTATTGCTATTATTGCCGCTATGCCAATTATGACCACTATATTGCGCTACAAAGACCGCTAAATTACTTAGTTGTAGCTTTGAAATAGCACTTTGTTATTTCAATTTCATCTATAATATTGACAATCTAGTTATTATTTGCTTATAATTTGTTTTAACGTTTGTATTTTGGCAAATTAAACTCTTCAGTTTCATAAATCATACTCCAAGGTCACATTAAATAATATTTTCTACATCCCTAGAACCATGAAAACATATATATGTGTGTTCATCAGATTTCATGATTGTCTTGTTTTTTTTTTACTCCAATACTTATATTTTTTATGGTTTTCTTATAAAAGGCTATCTGTGGGCACTCGGCAAAGAGCTCTTTGCCGAGAGCCAAAGAAAAAAACTCGGCAAAAAAAAAGCACTCGGCAAATAACTCTTTGCCGAGTGCTTTTTTGGGCACTCGGCAAAAGAAGCCTCTTTGCCGAAAGTGTTATTTTTTTTTTGGCACTCGGCAAAGAAGGTCTTTGCCGAAAGTGTTTTATTTTTACACTCGGCAAAGACACATTTCAGAGTATATTTTGGAGTAGTAAATTAATTTAAATAAAAAAATTTTGAACTACAAAGTTGTATAACTTTTAAGATCTACAACTTTTATTTTAGTCATTTCTTAATTTGACAAAGTAAAATTAAATCTATTTACAAATCTTACATATCTCTCTCGTAGTTTTTACGAAACTACAAGAGAGATATATAAGATTTGTGGACAATGATTCTACAATGATTATACCATTATGTCGGATGATCAAATGATCAAAATGAAAGATGTAGGTGTTATGAAATTATACAACTTTGTAGTTGAATACTTTTTAATTTGAATTAATTTTGCTAACAAAAAAATACAGTCGTATTTCTTAAATTTGAAATTTGAATTTGAAAGTTATAGATCTCAAAAAGTTATAAAACTTTATAGTTGACAACTTTTTCATTTGAATTCATCTTGTCATTTGAAATTGCATCTGAATTTGTTGAAATTTGAAATTCAAATTTTATAAACGATCTCGGATGGAGAAACTTCTTAAATTAAAATTATGGATCTCGAAAAGTTATGAAACTTTATAGTTGATAAGTTTTTTATTTGAATTCGTTTAGAGCCTCAAACAAACAATTTTTACTCGATTTTATATAATATTTAGGGAACCCAAACGGAACATAGACATATGTGAGTGTGTAGTGTATTGGTAGGGGAGGTTCCGCGCGAGGGAGAGGTCATGAATTCGAATCCCGCCCGACACGAAGTCCATGCTAGATAGAGAAGAATGGGCGCCGGCCGGGTGGGGGCCCTCTCCTAATTAATTTTTTTTCTATTATTTTTGGGGTTTTTCCATTTTGATCTTTGCCGAGTGTCACCCACTTTCGGTAAAGCCTTTGCCGAGTGCCCGAAAAAAAACACTCGGCAAAGAGGTCTTTGCCGACGGGTTCTTTGCCGAGTGGCCTTTGCCGCCTTTGCCGAGTGTATTATAGGCTTTACCCAATGCACGGGCACTCGGCAAAGCCCGCGAATTCAGTAGTGTATAGTTGTTTGTTCATATGTGTTATCCAAAAGTTATTGTCGTATCATCGAGTTCTTTTTTTTTTAGAACGTATCATCAAGTTCTTAACTTCTTATATCAGACGTCTAATGCAAACCCCCGTGTCGGGACAAATGGGCTAGGAAAGGCTCGAGACCCAACCATGGTCGGCTCCAAGGCTTCCTCGCGTGCGGCATGGAGGGCGCGCGACCACAGCCCAGCCCCAAAATCTCTCATATCCAGGGAGATCTAAATAAAAAGAAAGGTTAAAATAAAAATAGGAAAATAAATAGAGAATTGTCTAGAAGATTAGATTGAGATTATTTAGGAAATACGATGGTTCTGTTTAGGAAGGAAGAGTCCAAATCTATAAAACTCTTCTCATATAGTTTCTCAAAGTGCAAGTCCTTGACTATAAATTTAAAGACAATGTAATGTAATAATCTAAGCAAGAATTAGAGCTTTACACTTCATCTCTCTCACCTTAGCACCACTACCCTCTCTCCTCTCTCTCACGCCGCCGTCCCTGGGAATAAACATTGACATCTTATGGGTGGTGTCTCCGAGTGAAGAAAATCTATTTCATAGGCCGATAGCCAACTAGGATTAGCAAACAAATATGCTATCAAAATGCAGTTTCGACTTTTGATATTACCTGCTTTATCCGTGATGGAGCATGACCTTAAACAACGGGGCTAATTCCTAGAGGAGCATGGCCTTAAATAAAAGGGGAGCGAATTCCTGGCGGACATGTTCATTAGGAGAATCCTTGCACGTTTTCAAGCCCTCAAACCATCTCCCAAACTGTGTTTACACAAATTCAACGAAATGGTGAAGTGAGGGGAGAAATGAAAGGAAAAACCAAATCCAACACAAAGCAAGAACTTAGATTTAGATCTCTGATGAATGTTTGCTTTACTACAGAAAACTTGAACATAAACGGAGTATGAATCTCTCGAGCTATGGATCTCTCAGAGCTATTGAAAAACTAGAGAGTGGAAAAACCAAAGAAATAACAACTTGACAGATAAAAGTAGCTTGCTGCGGCAGCCTCCTATCTTATTTATAGAGCTATTACGCATTTCCAATGCGCCTTTAGATTTTTTGGCTAAACCACTTAACATAGGGGGCAAAATGACCCAACTCAAGGTCTGTGCATCCAATGGCCATGGGCTCTTCATGACTTTGCTTTGCCTTGAAGCAAGTTCCATGATGACGTGATGTGCCTTCTACCATTCCCACCGAAACTCCATCCGGTTTTGCGGCCCAAACCCTAGAAACCATCTACCGGTGGTTCTAAGACCCAAACCACCAAATCCCCTAGAGAAGCGTATCCGCTCTGCCTCCTCACGATCTTGACACATGTCACCAGCGTCCTCGACTGCTCTATCGTCTTAACTTGGTCAACACAGTCTACTCCTCCTCATGTACTCTTGCTTATCGATGTCGCCAAGTGTCAGCTACCACGATCAGCCTTTTCCTAGCTGTCTTGGTCCATCGGTCCAAGCGTCAGTCCATCATTTACTGCCCCTAGTCCATCGGCATGACACGCCTCTTCTCAACCTTCTCCATGTCAATCAATCATCATGTGCTCCACACCTGCACACCAACATAGCCAAGAGACATGTTGCACACGCACTCATACAATGGTTAGTCTCCAAACGCAACCAAAGCCTTGATCATCTATAACAATTACTCATCACAAACTTGACATACAAGAGCACATATCAACCTTATGTTTGCTTAAAACAAGACATCTCCAAATGTTAAGCCTTTACCCAAATAAGTTTTAAGCTAGTACCAGAGATTTATTTTATAAGATATGTAAAAGATTTATGCATCTTTGTAATTATGGTACAAAATTTTGATGACACAAACAACATATTCTGACGAGCACCCTAGGATGTCTACAAAATTATAGTCATCAACTGACCTTCCTAACATACACATACAGATCTTAATATTGCACAAATGATAAACAACCAATATAATTAAGGTCAGCGACACAGCCTGAGGAGCAGGCTTACGCTTCTGCTGCCATTAGCGTAACTTAGTCTGGCCACCTTGAAGAGCGCTAATTGCCACATGCAAGATGTTTCATACTCCTTCTCATGCAATGCCATGTTAGATTTTGCTGGTGTGTCGAGAAAAGAGAGGGGGAGAGAGAAAGGTTGTTTAGGACTATGAGACAATTTATGCATCATGTACATGTGGTTGTGTTATTATGTAATTCACGAAGATTCCTTTGTTGTACGCACAAATTAAGGACTCTAGAATTATTACAAGACAACATAAAAGACAATCTATTACACTTGTTACCGCTTAAGTCATCTCATAATTATGTAGCACTGCATAAGACTATCTATAAGACAATATCAATGCATTTGTCCTTAGCTGCTTCCCTCCTAAGCCGACCAGCCGTCTCTGGCTAGCCCAAAATTTAAAACTTAGAGATGGCTCGGTATCATTTATACTATTTTGTGCAGATTGATGTGATTAATTAGATATTTTCATGACCCATAGCATAAATTCGAAGCAAGATATTGTGGGGCTGCTTGGTTTCTTTACCCACACAAGCTAGTCCAATAAACTTGCCTAACCTTACCTAACTAATGTAGGCAAGGACAGGAATATGCGTTTGGTTTCGAGCTGCTGTAATAGCTAGTCGCCTACTTGCTTCATTCTACAAAGAAAGTTGCTATGATATATGCATAGGTTAATTTTTTTTTTTTTTTAAATTTGACCAGATTTATAAAAAAATATATACTCCCTCCCGTATAGGAAAAAAATGACGTTTTAGACAAGATTTTGGTCAAACATTAGAAACATAAATTATGAATAACTTTTACATTGTTGAGTTTAAAAATATAAAACCATATGAATAGATTTGTCTTGAAAAATACTTTCATAAAAGTATAAATATATCATTTTGTGATGAGTATTTTTATAATAATATGAAGTCAAAGCTATACTTTGGAGACCATGTCGTTGTCCAAAACGATATTCTTTTTCTATACGGAGGGAGTATAACATTTATATCTTTGAATAAATTTATTTATGTCTAGTTAAAGATGCTTCGGCCAATTTGCATCTCACTGACTTTAAATTAGTCTTTGCTTTTGTGTTGAAGTTGGTGGGGTTAATTTAGAGGCTTGAGAGTTAAGAGCCTAGTTTTTTTTGAGAAAAAATGAAAAAAAAAAAAAAGGGAAAGCAATTGAACATACTCCCTCCATCTCTTTTTAAGTGTTGTCATGGATGTACAGGTTTGATTCGATTTATAGAAAATACGCCAAGCAATATTTATATTTCTAAATAAATTTGTTAAAAAACTAGATCGAAAGATCTTTTTGATGATACTAATTATAATATTAATCTATAATATTTAGTATTTATTAAATTATCAGTATTTATTTATTGTTTGAGAATCGTAAGCGACAGTACACGGAGGGAGTATTCGCTAGCAATGCGTGACAACCGATTTCGCGGCGGCGGCAAACATGCTCAGTCCAGCACTCCAGCTCGGCGTCTATTGGCCTTACGAAATCCTAGCCGAACTCGCCCACATAACTACAAGATGGCCTTCACGGCTTTAAGGCCCGTTCGGTCGGCCGGCCCTTCGAACTTGCTCCCGGCGCTGCTCGCCCGCCCGTGCCCGTCAGGTGTTCGTGGCAATGCCTGTACGGCCCCTTCCGCGGCCTTGGTGGGTGCACGTGCGATGGGACATCCGAGGCTGCCAGGAACAGGGGAAGGCGATTTCAACCATCATTCCCGTGGCTCGTGCACGGTGCAGTGCCAGGTTACCAGTGGTGTGAACTGGATCTTTTCTTGGCCTCGTGGAGGTCAGCGAATATATGCTCGCAATTGAGGATGCCAGTTCCCGGAACGGGGAAGGCAATTTTGGTCATCATCCCAGTGACTTGCATCTCACAGTGCCAGATTACCTGTTGTGTGAACTGGGGGTTGTCTTGAAAAAAATGGGGAGGTCCCCGCATCTGCTAGCTGCTTTGTTTCTGTCCGCAGATTCCATTTCGGCGCTTCCGGTTAACCATTGCCTTCAGGTATTAAAAATTCTAGCAACTTTTCTTTTGCGTATCTTTGCATCAATTCATTTCATAACTAAACCAAGCTCAACATGCTATTAACAATTGGGCATGACTTTTTGTTGAGTCTGAACATACCTCATGACTTCAATACTGAGCATTGACTAGAGCTTGGGATGTCATTCTTTACGATGCTCGATGTTCAAGCTCCACTGTCAAGTAATTAACAATTTGGGATACCAATCGAGATGTGATTAAAAACAGGTACAACTTACCAACAGCTTATTGGTTGACACAGCTGCATATGGCTTGCAATATGCCATGAGCATCACCTAGATAGCTTTAGTTACACATAACGTGCTCATAATTCCTTTCAATACATTCCATGTTTACTATATGTATGTATGTGATGAGTGTTGCAGTACCTTCCGATGTTAGTAAAACCATATGACTATATGAGCACTCCAGAACTGGACTGCCACTGCATGTTTAGCAACAAGTGCTTATATTTATTTATAGAAAACTTTGATAGAACAAGCGATTGAATCCAATCACTAGTGTGAGGTTATCTTTCCTGTTTCTGGGAGTGAGAAAAAAGACTATATATGTGCATGCCCTTTACTGTCCTTGTCTTTGCTTCTGAGCTAGTACAGCCTGTGTGGACTCTCAGAGTTGATGAGGTCCCACTTAGTACAAGTCATTCACACTACGTTGAAAAGTCATACATGCATGCTCTAATAATTCGTCTGGAGGTTGTCGTCTGTTGGGTCATTTAGCTTTCTTTTCTTGAAAGGTTTTTTTTTTTTTTCTGAAAGAAATCAGTTTAGCCTTCAATGGGTCTTCAACTTCTCTCTTTCGTTGGGGCATTGACCTCACCCAAGTCTTCGTCTTCCTTCTTTGCCAGCTGCTAGTTTTGCCACGCTTTGTTCAGAGCCATCCTTGAATTCTCCTCATTCGAGATATATCTTCTCTTGAGCCAAGAATCCCTTGCTCTCTCCTACCGATCCATGGTTAGAGGGCAGTTTCACCTGAGAGGCCAAGGTTAACCACCTTTATCGCAGAGCAAGCAGCCATATGGCCAGCACCGTTGCTACTCCAGAAGCAGGCAACAATCACAATGAAGACAGCAACACACATGGGGGCAGCACAGGGGAGCTTGCTGTGGTCGCCGGTGACACCAGGCAAGAATCCATTGATAGTTCGTCCAACAGGAATTTGCTAGCCACTAGCCATGAATCCAGAGTCACTGTAGATTTTGAGCTCCTGTGGAGATTGCGGAAGTATCTGCTTCTTCTTGGTATCCTAGCTGTCAGTGTTACATACAATGCTGGGTTAACTCCACCTGGAGGGTTCTGGTCGAACAACACAAAAAATGGGCATTCTGGACATGATGCGGGTGACCCTGTCCTTCGGGCTCAGTTCTTCCCACGGCATGAGGTATTCTTCTACTGCAATGCAACAGCCTTTGCTGCATCTCTTGTCCTAATCATCTTGCTTCTGAGTAAAAATGTGACGAGGCAGAAGTTATGGCTCCGCTCAATGCAACTTACCATGATTATGGACCTGTTCAGCCTAATGGGGGCCTATGCTGCCGGAAGCTGCAGGGCAGTAAAGTCATCCATTTACATCTGGGTTCTGGTCTTTTCTGTTTTCATATATATCATGATCCATATCCTAGTATTTATGAGAGTTGTTCCAAAATTTGTTTCCGAAAGAAGATTTTTTCCAAAATGGCTGAAAGATATGGCGCATCATGTGCAAAATTGGATTCTATCCAAGTGCGTTCATTTTCATAATAGGAGTGAAAGGAACAACTCCCACGAGAAAGATCTAGAGGAAGCTCGCAAGTTCATTTTGATGCTTGTGACTTTTGCTGCAACTGTGACATACCAAGCAGGGTTGAGTCCACCCGGTGGTTTTTGGGCTGAAAATGATCATAAGAAAATTCCAGCTACATCTATGCTTCGCAGTAAAAACCTTGCTCGATATAATACTTTTGTTATTTGCAACTCAACTTCTTTTGTTGCGTCTTTGGTCACAATCATACTGCTTCTGAGCCCAGAACTGAGTCAGCATGGCATCAGATCGAAAGCAGTGACTGTGTGTGTTGTTGTCGATATATTGGCCCTGATTGGAGCATATGCTGCAGGAACCTGTAGGAGTGTGGCGACATCTGTCTGTGTTATTTTTATTGCTGTTTTAGTATGGATCTGCTTTGCAGTTTTAGCTGGGGTATTTGTTAACAAATCTGTAGCAGACTGGTTTGAAAAGATCAAACCAAATATTACATGGTACATGGATAAATTTGGCCGGGTCATTTCATTGAATCTTGGCAGCAAGAGATCAAGAAATCCAGAGGGAGAGAATTCTATTGCAAGTCATCAGCAAACTGCAGACTGCATAAAAGATGCAGCAGAATCAGAAACTACTAGGGTAACAGAATACCAGCAGCAAGTTCCAAATATTAAAGAGCGTGAGTTCCCTGGGGAGCAGCAGATTCCAGGCAAACAAACTACAAACACTGAGGTTGTGTCCAGGTCAGAGCATGCATTTGTGAATGACAAGCAAGCAGAAAATAGCAGCAATGTCACGTACAACCTGGAAGATCAGTCTGCAGACCCAAATTCAGTTTCAAACGAGGCTATGTCTGAAACTGAAACAGGTAAATCCTTTTGTGAGATTTTAGTAAGGTAAAAATACTAATACCAATATGTCTAACTCTGATTGTCAACCTGCAGAAAACATGCAAGATGCAAATATGGGGGGAACAATCTTCATTGGTGGATGATCTTAAAACTTCCACTACTGTGGCTGGTATGTCTAATCATGAGCATCAATTGGTAGATAACCATAGAGTTCAAAGTATGATCAGGAAAACTTTTTCTACTGATGATCAAGAATCCACAGCTGTGGAGTGCTTGCCTGACATTGCATCCAATAACCATAATGGAGCCACCAACAGTTTCAAGGATGAGGAAAAAAGCTTCTGAGGAGATTTTGGAAGCGATTGAGAGTTCTGAAACCAATAATGACTCTAGACCTATTGAGAATGGCAACATTGGCATGTATGGAGTAGCTCCCAGACAAGATGCCCGCAATGTAAATGCTGCTACCAATCCAACTGATGAACATCTAAAGAAGTCCCGAACATATCTTCTTCTTCTAGCCATTCTTGCAGTATCCCTGACGTATCAATCAGGTCTAATTCCACCAGGTGGTTTCTGGTCCCAAAGAGAGAACAATAATTCAACTGGTGTTCCCATCCCTAAGAATACTCATCATCGTCCGTATCATTTACCTGGTGATCCGATCCTTGAGGACACTCACCATCGACGCTATATTGCATTCTTCTATTTAAATGCTATTGCCTTTGTTGCATCCCTTGTCATGATTATTATGCTCCTGAATCGGAGGATGAGCAACAAGGTCATAAAACGATATGCACTGCAGATAACAATGATAGTGGACCTTCTTGCTCTAACAGGATCTTACGCTATGGGAAGCTGTAGGGAGACAAAGAGTTCCATATACATCTGGCTATTGGTGGGCCTTGTACTGGCTTATGTTGCTGGTCATGTTCTGATCGCAATACATGTAATCCCTAAAGGGTGCAAAAAGGTTGTGGCACATAAGATTGAGAATTTCTCCTGCAGATATATGTGGACAAAACCTTCGTTTGGGAATAACCAGAGAAGTGATGCTAATCATAATGATTGTGAGCTTGGGCAGAGCCAGAGGGGTGATGCTGATGACAAGAACTGGGAGCGGAGGCGTAATCTGCTATTGATGCTGTCTATTCTAGCTGCAACAGTCACGTACCAAGCTGGCATGAATCCTCCAGGAGGTGTATGGTCTGATGACAAGGACGCGAGTGGTAAACCAGGAGATCCAATCCTTCGGCACAACAATTTTAAGCGTTATGATGTTTTCTACTACTCAAACTCACTCTCATTCGTGGCATCTGTAGTTATCACAATATTACTTGTGAACAAGGAATCCTGCGAGAATGGTATCAGGTCCTATGCACTAAGAGTGTGCATGGTGGTGGGCTTGGTCAGCCTCTTGATTGCCTATTCTGCAGGAAGCTGTAGGAAAGCAAGAGAATCTATTTATCTCATCATCATTGCCGTTGCAGTTCTGATTGCGCTTGTGATTCAAGTGTTGCTTCTCTCTTCAACACAATATAGTCTCAGAGGACCAACTGGACAATATATAGAACGTCTGCTTCAGCTGCTTTTTGGAAAGGATGAGGCCTGGCATGGAGCTGCTTCTAAACAGGCAGAAAGCTCAGATCATCCTGAGAAAAAAGTTCGAAAGAGGCACAAGTATTTGATGCTGCTTGCAGTTTTAGCTGCCTCGATCACGTATCAAGCTGGTCTCAACCCACCTGGTGGTTTCTGGTCTGATGATGATGGAAGCCATGTGGAAGGCAATCCAGGCCTAAAACCACCTGGTAACTTGTGGTCTGACAACAAAGTTCATTTGGCAGGCAATCCTGTTCTTCTTGATATTAATCCTCAGCGCTATGAAATATTCTTCTGCTTCAACTCTATCTCATTCATGGCATCTATTGTCGTAGTCATGTTTCTGTTGAACAAATCTGCCCGGAAGAAGACTGTGCCACTTGAAGTATTGCATTTGATCATGATACTGGACCTGCTGGCCCTCATGACAGCTTTTTGCTGCTGGAAGCTGCAGAAAATTCAGGACTTCAGTCTATGTGTATGCTCTAGTTATCGGTGTTGTAGTATACCTTGTGATTGCACTTCTTTTGTCAAGTGGAATTGCAAAATGTCTAAGGCCGAGGGAGAGAAATAAGGTTTCCTCTTAGAGAAGTCCTGTTCGCACTTCTGCAACAAGCACACCGATACCTGAAGACCAAGTTTGATGGTTCCATTCCTTCAGTAATAATGGTACTAATTTAGAAGTTTGTTTTGCTGTATTTTCTGCAGATAGTGAATGTATTTGTTTTTTCAGTGTATTTCACGTTTTTTAGAGTTTGAACTGAATTGAAATTTAGTGGTGCTGTATGGTCTATTTCTTTAAGATTATAAAATTGAGTGCAATCTGGGTTCTTTTTTAATACAATCGGCAGTTCTCTTGCCAGATTCTTTTTTTAAAAAAATATTCCTGAACCTACATGTGTATGTCTTAGGTTCCACAAGCAAATCATGGGGACTGTATCATGATTTTTCTATTTTATTTGTTCTGTATGCCTGAGCTTGAAATTATGCTGTGTATACTTGATATTATGCTGTGTATACTTGATACCAGCACTCCGTTTTGAGGGCTCTGTTCTCCATTTTGAGGGCTGTGTTCTGACATGGGAGTTGATGGTGCCATGGCATTGTCATTCATAGTCTTGGAGTCTGAACTCTGAAGGTTCCATTCTTGTGGGAGCGTTGTTAGAATGAAAAATATTGTTGTCTATATTGTTTTCAAATGATGGCTGTGATTTTGTTTCGATGAATGTATTTTGAGTTCGAACAACCATGGAAACCAGTTGGTTCAGTATGCTCATCAGCTATACAGAATTTTCCCACATAAGTATATTTATGTATGTGCTCCGATGTAGCCCATGATACTACAACACTGGAGATTATTATTAGTTTCATGATTGTTGCCGCATATGACTGAGCCCATCATGGACCTATTCGGTTTTTTTGGCTGCGATTGTCTTGAAATCGCCTCAAACTGTTTTGCTGCCTGCCATTTCGGTGACCGCGGCTATGGAAATAGTCCCGCTGCTTGGAAGGCCTGAACCTGATGGTTTGCTGGTGTGTTGATCGAATGTTTGCTGCCACTGGATTGTTGATGTTTTGTAATGTTGCTTTGCGGCTATGGAAATAGTTCCTCGTACAGTGAAGAACACCCCTGTGGAGGTATTATTGTTTCAATTATAATAAGTGGGTCGCCTCTTGCTGCCTGGCCGGCTTGTTGCGCCAGTACGGGGCCGGCTCGCAGAAGTGGTTCCCCGTCCAATCCACCACGCAGCAGCGCTTGCACGCTGTGAGTGAGGCGGACCTGTGCTCCACGGATGCTCTGCACGGCCCTCACCCTCACGTTGAGGGGCCTCGACGCGCAGCCGTGGGTGTATACCTTCGGGGATCGAGTCGAAAATCCGCTGGAGGGAGAATTCATTTGCCGTGGTCTTCTTGGCCCGGCCGGTGCTCGACGAAATGCCGGACAGAGCCACGGTGCTTCCCCGCCCCACCTGAACCCGCCAGATGCTCGAACAAATGCCGGGCGGTGGACGTTCCCGACCTGGGTGGGTGGGTGCAGTGCCCCCCACGCTTGCCCGCAGACTGGGCGAAGCAGCGCCGCCGGCACACGGACACCAAGTCCGGTGCCCGCCGCGCGCGTCCACCGCTTGGCCCCCGTTGAGGAAAGGAAAGCACGACTGGGACGTCACGTCACACTGTTCCGCACGCCCGGAGGAGACCGGCGAGCCTCGACGCGCAGTGGAATTGTCAGATTCCAGGTCAGCGTGGCAGGTGCACACGGTCACCGAGCAGAAGAACTGCTAGGCGGAAACACGGAGCCCAGTGGATGGATGGCTGAGCTGAGACGACACGGTCTGAACCTACGGCGCCACCACCAGCCAGCCGGTCGTCCAGCCTTGTTCTGGACTGGACTTGCTCGCCGGCGTGCCGCGTGCAGAGTCTGCTAGTTCACATGGTCCGTCTTTGTCGCGGCCTCTACTATTCCGGTGAGTACTGGTGACGGAGTGCTGTTATACAATACAAGTATTTGCATTTTCCACGAGGTGAGGTATGGTGCTAACAATGAGGTAGCAGTATGCTCAGTTAGTTGTATCTTGCAGTTCCATTACCATTACCAAACGATTCGATTAGTTTGGCAGCCAACAAGCTAATGTATTCCAGTATACGTATTATACTATCTCCTTTCCCTTTTAGAAGGCGCACATGGATATCGAAATTTAAACTTTAATTTAAAAAACTTTGACCAATAATTAGACTAATAGTTTTTAATTGTTATAATATAAACTTTATATGGTTAGATTTGTAAGAAAAATATACTATCCTATGATTATAAGTTTATAACCATAAACAATATAATATAAAGGAAATGAATGGTCATATTGTATTATTCCAACTTGAGAGAATGGTCTTGAAATAGATCATCTCTGGATTGGATTATGTCCATGTCAACCAGCTTGTTGGCACTTTTTTTTTTTTTTAAAAAAAAAAAACAAAGCTCTATGCTTTATCTGGGGAAGCAGCATGTTGGCTATGTATTCTTCTATTAAGAAATGGGAAAACATACTTGCAGGTCAGTATACAGTTCATTCTTAGTAGGTGATTAACATCAGTTAATTGTCATTCAATCATATAGATACTACATGACATGGTTGGTGGCTTGTCGCTGTGGGGTGTAGGGAGTTGTGTCACTGTGTTGGCCTCTGGGCTGTGGGGCCATTGACTTCACCTAGTCTCCTCCGGTCGTCCCTTTGTCATATATTCGTTTTTCTCTCTGCTTCTTCTTGTTCACAACTTCCATAGACTCTTCAATGGCTTAGCTTCTATTGGAGTCCTTACAAATGTGCTCACCAGTCCGAGCAGCCAAGTCATCTGCCGCTCTCTAATTCTCTATTCGAGCTTAAACTTTCCACCTTGTCTTTTGATCTTTCCATGTAATTGCATGAGCAACGCGGTTTCTTCCCCATAGGTATGTTCTCATTTTTCCTCCCAGTGTTTACTCATTCATCTTCTAGACCTGTATGTAACTTACCATTGCGAATATGCCAGTAGCCAATGGCTTCCAGTTAATGTCTTTCATCTTCTAAACATCTTTTGCTTGCAATATATACTATATTTTTTTAAAGAAAACTCAGTTTTCGTTGGTTGTCATATAATCTTTTTTTTAATACAAACCATTTCGGATTCTAATGATGAGCTGTCTTTCTTGTTAACATCTCACTCGGTTTCTTTCTTAGCCACAAAAGCATACACAATAATTCATTGCTACTGTTTGCTCTCTTCATGTTGGTGACATTGACTTCACTTCTGACCAAGTCTTCTCTTCCTCCCTGCACCCTTTGTTTTGCCATTGTTCTTGTTAAAAAAAAAAATCAGAACACTCCTTGAATCACCTGTGACTCTGAATCTTCCAGATATCTTCTCACATCCAGAGAGCTATTTACTGCTGCTACAAGTGGAAGGGTAGAGGGCAGCTGAGACTTGCCCTCTCAGTTGGCGAGCTACGATATGGCTACTGCTGAGCAAACAGAGCGTGCCATTGCTCTGACCAACCCGACAGCTACACCAGAAGCAAGCAATGATGAATACAGCAGCAACACCCATGGTGAAAGCAATAGTGAGATTTCTGAGGCCACTGGTGTTGGTGATGGTGGCGGCAGTGGCGGGCAGGACTCCATGGGCGATTCATGTTCTAGCACCAAGGATGAATTTGATTTCTTGTGGAAACTGCGGAAGTATTTGGTACTGCTTGCAAGCTTGGCCGTTAGTGTGACATACAATTCTGGATTAACACCACCGGGTGGATTTTGGAATATAACCAAGGATGGCCATGAAGCTGGTGACCCTGCCCTTCGTGTTGAGTTCTACCAGCGGTATGAGGTATTCTTTTACTGCAATGCAACAGCTTTCGCTGCATCTCTTGTCTTAATCATCTTGCTTCTAAGCAAGAGAGTGACCAAGAAGGAGTTATGGCTCCGTTCGATGCAATTTACCATGCTAGTGGACCTATTCAGTCTGATGGGGGCCTATGTTGCTGGGAGCTGCAGGGCACTAAAGTCATCCATCTACACATTGGTTCTATTCATTATTGCTTTTGCATATATTTTGATTCACATCCTAGTATCCACCAGGATTGTTCCAGAAACATTCAAAAACAAGGTGAGGACATGGACGAGTGTGAATAAAGTCCGATCCAAATTGGGTCTTCCTGACGTGCAACCGAGTATTCATAAAGAGAAAAAAGACCTTGAGGAGGCTCGCAAATTTATTCTGATGCTTGTAACTTTTGCTGCTACTGTCACATACCAACAAGGGTTGAGTCCACCAGGTGGCTTTTGGGCTGAAAATGATTACATCTCGGGCTTTTCTCCTCCTTACAAGCACCGTCCAGCTACTCCTGTTCTTCGCAGTCACTACCTGGGCCGTTATAATATATTTATCAGTTGCAATTCAACCTCTTTTGTGGCGTCTTTGGTTACAGTCATACTGCTTTTGAGCCCAAAATTGAGCAGACATGGAATAAGGTCAAAAGCAGTGACTGTTTGTGTGCTAGCTGACCTGTTCTTCCTGATTGGTGCTTATGCTGCTGGGTGCTGTAGGGATGTAGCAACATCATTCTATGTTATGTTTATTATCATCATAGTTTTGATCTGCATTGGCCTCTTAGCTTGGATCTTTGCTTATGATCCTGTAGTAGAACGCCTACGAAAGATCAAATCAAGCTCTAAACGGTGCATGAGTGTGCTCTCATCAAAGGAGGGTTCTAATGCAAGATATCAGCAGGCTTCAGTCCATGCTCCAGGTGCACCGGCAGGTGAACTAAAACTCCAGTCTGCAGTAAATCAGCATGATTCAAATACCGAGGAGTCCTCTGTGGAGTATCCACCCGAAGACAACTGGAAAACAGAAAAAAAGTGAGGAATCATTCTCCAATTCTTTGCATACATCAGTCAACAATCCACAATCAGAAGATACCAATGATCTGATGTCCAATATGGACCATCAATCTTCAGACAACCAACTAGTTGCAAATATGGAGGAGTCTCTGACCGGAACAGAGCAACCATCATTTAGCTGCCAAGAAACATCAGGTTGCAATGGTGTGTCTGCAGATAGACAAGTTATAGGTATGAATAAGGAGAAATCTTCTGATGATTTCAGGACTACCGATATGCCAGCAACTGGCTCTTCTGAACAAACTATGTCAGCCAGTGACTCTAATGGACCCACCAATGATCTCATGGAGGACGAAAGGCCTTCTTTGCCTGCAGAAACCATTATTAATGTGGAACCTCAAGAACAACGGACTTCAATGTGTTATAGTAACCATGACACTGAAAATGGTGGCGTTAACAATAATGCAGAACATGAGAATGGAAATGGACATATAAACCGCCATCAAGGAACACCAGATAAAAATTCTCATGGAAATTCAACTGAAGATCATCTAGAGAAGACCCGCACATATCTGCTTCTTCTTGCTATTCTTGCAGTATCTCTGACATATCAATCAGGTCTGAATCCACCAGGTGGCTTCTGGTCAGAAACTGTGAATAATTTTTTGAAGAATGGAACTGTGAGTAATCATTCAGCTGGTGATCGTGTCCTAGAGGACACTGATCATCCACGCTTCATTGCATTCTTCTATCTCAATGCAGTTGCATTTGTGGCATCTATTGTTATCATTGTTATGCTCCTCGACAAGACTATGAGCAGGAAGGTTACAAAACATCGTGTGTTGCAGCTAGCTATGATAGTGGACTTACTTTCCTTAATTGGGGCCTTTGTCATGGGGAGCTGCAGGGAGCGAAAGAAGACCATTTCCACATCAGTAGTATTGTTTCTTGTGCCTGCTTATGTTGCTCTTCATGTTCTAGCAATTCATGTAATCTCTCCACTGGTTCCAGATAAAGTAAAGCAGTTCTCGTGTGGGAATGTGTGGTCAGCATTTCTTCAATTACACAACAAGCAGATAGGGAATAAAACTGAGGCAAAGGAATTGGAACGGAGGCGTAATCTACTATTGACACTTTCTATTATAGCTGCAACTGTGACATACCAAGCTGGTATGAACCCACCTGGCAGTGTTTGGTCTGACGACCAAGACGTCAGTGGCAGATCCGGAAATCCAATCCTTCAGGACAATCATCGGAGGCGATATGATGTGTTCTACTACTCAAATTCAATCTCATTTGTGTCATCTGTTGCTATCACAATACTTCTTGTGAATAAAGAATCCTGTGAGCATGGAATCAAATCTTATGCACTGAGAGTGTGTTTGGTGGTGGGTTTACTTGGCCTCTTGATTGGTTATGCTGCAGGAAGCTGCAGGCATAGAAAGCAATCTGTATTTGTCATCGCCATTGCTGTGGCAGTTCTAATATCCCTTGTGATTCAAGTCCTACTATCATCAACGTTTGGAATACTACGAAGACCATTGGCTAAAGTTATGAAATGTCTGCAGCAACTTATGGAATGTCTGCAGAGTTGGGTTTTCCATACTGAGAAGGTTAGGAGAGAGATTACTTCCAAAACACCAGAAACTAAAGATGTTGATGAAAAAAAGGCAAGAAAGAGGCACAAGTATCTCATGCTTATTGCCATTTTAGCAGCCTCTGTCACATACCAAGCTGGTCTGAACCCACCTGGTGGCTTCTGGTCTGATGACAAAGACGGCCATTCTGCAGGTGATCCAATCCTTCATGATATTAATCCCAGACGCTACAAGACTTTCTTCTGCTTCAATGCTATCTCCTTCATGGCATCTATTGTTGTGATAATGCTTCTGCTGAGTAAATCTATTAGGAAGGAAGCTGTACCACTTGGGGTATTGCTCTTGATTATGATACTGGACCTGCTGTCTCTCATGACAGCTTTTGCGGCAGGAAGCTGCAGGAAATTTAGTACTTCGATCTATGTATTTGTGCTAGTAGCTGGCGTCGTGATATATCTTGTATTCCTTGTTGTTCTGTCGAGAGCCATTCGAAGACGTCTCGGAAAGTTGAAGAGAAGCGGGGTTTTCTACTCAAGATGTACTGTTTGAGAGTATTCATGTAAATTGTTCTAGTACACTTCATGAAACTAAGTAGACCACGGAATTTGTTGTGCATTGTGCCTGCATGTATGTTTTCTTTTTTCTATTCTAGTCTCTAGATAGCCAGATGCTGAAAGACTTATTATAGTTTCTCAAAATTGTAGTGGCTTAAGAAAACTCATCGTATACATCTTCTCACACTAACTAATGTTCCAGGGGCATTTGGTTTTTTTTTTCTCTCACAATTATGGTTTTTCTGTTGCATTATTTACAATCATGATGTTGAATTTCAAATATCTGATGAATGGCAGCCCAGTACCGGGTCAGCTCCACCAGTACAACGGTTGGACATTAGAAAAAAATTGGGTAAATGAATCATTAGTAAACCGTCTAAAAACTCTTTAGTGGCCATTAACAATTCTAATACGTCAGTTTACATGTTACCTTATAGTGGTACCATTTATATACATCATACTAAATTGTTTTTGTGAATGTAATTATAGCTGCTAAGAACGCTATTTAGTATTTTGATAACACATATATGATTAGAACAACAGTAGATTTTCAACTATTTCCACAGCTATTTCTGGTGTCAGGCTAGCTAATAATTGATTGTGAATAAAAATAATATATTTCTAAGCTAAAAATAATATTTGGTTGTTGGAAAAAAAACAGAATTGTAATTAAATAGTATGATATCAGATCTGAATGATCCAAATGTTCATACTTGAGGATGTTAGGTCTATATTTATACTCATTTTAAAATATGAATATCAATGTTGAAAGTGTATATCCAATTCAGTAGCTAGGGACGATGTGAAAGACACTAGTACCTATTGGTCCTAGAGCTCATCGAGTGCAACATTGCGGCGTTCCATGTAGGACAAAGAGACATAGTTGAGCCAAAAAATAATAGTTTTAAGACTAAAACACACTTTGTACATGAATGAAATTCATCCCAAAATACAAAGCAATGCTAAGGTACATATTATACCTCCTAGGAGGTAATATCTCAAATCAATCTGAGCCGTTGATATTTCAGAATTTATAAATTTATTAATATATTAAAAATTTCAGAAAAACAAAAAAAAAAGCATCGTACTTCCATAACGAGGGGAGGAGAGGATCTCGAATCCTGCATGTGCGCATGCGACGGGGGGGAAATCCCGGGAACAGTCTCGCTAATCACGGAGAAACAGAAGGGACCGATTCTTTCCCTCTGGGCGCGCGCAAATGCAGCAGGACGGGATCCCGACGGTGTGCGCGCAGGTCGAGCGGGGGCGGGCTGGCGTCGGGTGCACGTCAGTCATCCTCACGCGCCGCCGCGGATCTGACCATCGTCGGTCCCTTCCAGCCAGGTGCAACACCTCTTCAAAAGTTTCAAACACTAAAACGCTACCAACATGCATACACGCTAGGCGCGCACACACACTACTAACCACACACATGCTAATCACACACGTGCACCTACAAGCTACAACTACATGCACGCGCACACGTACACATGTTGTCACGTACAAGCTAGCTAGCAACACGTACATGTTGTCACGTACTAGTACAAGCTAGCTAGCAACTAGTATGGAAAGTCACGTTGCGTACACGCACACACACAACACGTACACTTACTAGCAACACGTACACGCAAACAATTAATACGCACACGTACAAGTAACGCACACACACGCACGTACATGCATATGGAAAGTCACGTTGTCACATACGCACGTATGTATGCAAAGTCACGTACACAGATATCAATACGCATGCAAAATCAAATATGAAAAAGATTTACAATATCAATCAAAAGATCGTACATGCATCAACTATGATCAGATTTTTTTTTGATTCTAGCAAGTTGGAATATTAAATTGTTGGAGAGAGCTCTTTTTTTGACTTGCCAAATGAAATACCAACTTGCTAAATCACACAATTTAGCAAGTCAATTATTCCAAGTTGTTGGAGATGCTCTAAATCTTGTTTATATCTAAAGTTTCCTTATTTATCCTATTTTATAAAATAAAAAATTAAATAAATATATATTTCATCTATTACCTCCTAGGAGGTAATAAGCGACCGTGACCGTCCGATCAAAAAGAAATGGACGGCTCACAGTCATTTGTATGTACCGCAAAGAAAGTCACTTTCATAGTTCTAGGATAAAACTGAACCTAAAAATAAAAATTGAAATGGTCAGTGTAAAACTTCAAGAACCAAATAGATCATTGGACAATGGCTATTCGGCCAACTGAACCTAAAACAAAAATTGAAATGGTCACTGTAAAACTTCAAAAACCAAACAGATCCTTAGACAGTAGTTGAGGAATAACTTCAAAAACCAAACAGATCCTTAGACAATAGTTGAGGAATGAAAATAGCTATTCGGCCATATTTAAGACACCAATTTTTATAGACAAAACACTTAAAAAGTACCTCATAGCTGATATATCTTAAAAAACAAAGACCAATACCAAAGATGGACAACAAGATATGAAACGATACATGAAAATAACGGTATATTAAAACCAAATCAGTCATCTTCTTATACAAGAGACGGACAACGAGATATGAAACGATATGTAAAAAAATAGTAGTATATTAAAGACCAAATCAATCGTCTTCTTCCTTCCATCATACATTGAGATATTCTTTCACCATCAGAACGGAGTAATACTATCTATAAAGAAGGAGTAATACTAAACTGGTTTTTCTCTATTTATAGTACCTGGCTTTGTGGTTTCAATTTCACTTTGCATCCCCTCCTCCGCATCTTTTATTAAAAGAAATCTCCGTATTTTTAGAAACATTTTGTACCGAAAAGCATGTGAAGTGACGCGGGGCAACGTGAAAGCAAGGTGAAGAATCCAAACCATAAAAAACAACCAAGAGTGATGGTCGAGAGGGTCAGCACTGTATTTGATCCATCCTCCTTTGGAAGAATGCAATTCTTGCCTACTGTGAATAAGTTACTCCCTCTGTCCGATCTAATTTATATAATACTCCTGTTTTAAAATAAAAATATGTTTTAACTTTTCTAGATACATTGCTACATAATAAAAATAATTATCAGTGTATGAAATCACTGTCTAGTAAGTGGTCGCGGAATGAGAGTCAAGGCACGGATGGTATGCTAAGATGACACAAGGATCTATACTAATTCGGACAGAATGTCCTGGTGTACAAATGGGTGAGAGAGGGAGGAGTTTCCAAGTCTCTGTGGTGCGAGTGCGTGTGTAGGCTTGTGTGCAAATAAGAGTCAATGCCTCTGCATGGCGCCCTACTCCCCCTTTTATAAGTTATAGGGGACCAAGCCGAGGGTACAGTTGAGAGATAGAAAGCGGTAGAAAGGAAAAGAAGGAGAAAATAAAAGGGGAGAAGGTCATTTGGGTCAAGCCATCCCCTCCGTGTAGGCCTCGCTGATCCTGTAGTCGAAGATGAGGGGACTACTCCATGTCGAGTTCTTGTGCCTACTGTGGCCATATGCGAGGTTGTGCCTCTGTCTCGCAAAGTGGGTGGCACGAGCAGCACATGTCATCGTTGTGTTCCGCATTGGGACTTGAGGGTACAGTACTGATTGAAACACCTTCGTAGGTGTGGTGCGCTGCCCCGTGGCACCCTGTCATTGTTCTGAGTCAAACCATAGCACACATGCTCCTGTTCAGATGTCAGGCGCACGTCCTGGGGCCCATGCCAAATGCTTTGGTTGGAGACCATGTGGGGCTCTCTAAAAAGTCTTTTTCTCTTGGGCGTGCCTAACCCTTCAATTCCAAAGATCGGGCGAGGCGGGGGTTCATACTCCTAGGATCAGGCGAGTCTGACCCTTCTGCTCCAAGGGTCAGGTGAGACAGGGACCATGACCTCTAGGTCGAGAGCCCGTGCCCACACTCGTGGGCCAAGTATGGTGGGATTCACCCATCTAAGGTCAAATGAGGTCGCGCCGTCATCCTTAGGCACGCAGATGACTCAATATCTTTACGCTTGTTAGCCTTACTATCGGGTATCCTAACTATTAACACCTAACAATATTATATCTAGAAAGTCTTATAATTTGAAATGAAGGAGTAGCAAATAAGTATCATTGAATTGATTATAAAATGCATTCATAATAAACTTATTTAAATACATAAATTTTAATACTATTGTTTACAAATTTAACAAAGTTTTGATGTGGCCAATACTTACATTGTTTTTGGATAGGAGTAGCACATAATTAAAAACATGCATGTATCCCTAAATCTTTTACTCTCCATATGTATAATTAGATAAAAGCAAATGATTGCATCTGTAATAATAAACTTTACACTTTGTTACATCATAAATCTATGTAATACACCATCTTAGAAAACCACATAGAGTTACGTTTTTTTTTTAATTTTGAGACAGCACGTGCGCAAATGCTAGAATTGCGTTGTTTATGGGACACGGCTACGGCCAAATTAGGATTCAACGGATTCGGACAGGAAACACGAGACAGAGAGAGGCAAAAGTTCTGACAATGGCCGGCCAAATGCCCAAAATTTACCTGACCTGCCCCGGTTCCGCTGCACTGCCGTGCAAATGGGCTCGGTCAAGGACGCAGGCCAATGCTTCACTCTTTTTTTTTGCAGGTGTACAGTACACCGTGTACTGTACACATACGGTGCCGTGTACTACTTGATGAATTCGTTTGCATTTGAGGAAATAGACTGAGTTTGTGATTTTGTTGTGGTATAGCCATGTGATGTGCGCCTTGTTCACTTACCTTGTATATTGCAAGTTTTTTCACTCTCTCTCCATCACATCAATTTCTACCCATATATATAGAGCATTAAATGTTAGTAAAAAAATAACTAATTACACAATTTTGTTGTAAATCATGAGACGAATCTTTTGAGTCTAGTTGGGCCACGATTAAACAATATTTACCAAATACAAACGAAATGCTACAGTTACAACTTTTTTTTAACTTTTACGAACTGAACAAGGCCCTAGTTTTTTATACTACCAACTGAGAGTGATGGGAGGAGGCCGCGTCAGCTGGAGACGGCACAGAATCTCTCAACGATTCCGCAGATCATGAGAGTGAGCGATGATGAGAGTCTGAGCCTGGGTCAGAACTTTTGGCACGTTCCCTTTTCTTCCCTCTCTCTCCAGTGACTTCAGTCACTCTGCTGCTGCCCTATCCTACACTTCGCCCACCTGCACGCATGACACGGCGCGGGAGCCTATGAAAACCTCCCGGTCAAATGCTTCCCTGACTCGATCCGCCTTCCCCTGCGCCGGCTTCGCCCGACTTCGCTTCTCCGGCTGGTTCCTGGGTTCATCTCCGTCCAATCCTTCAGTCCATTCATTCCGGTGAGATTTCTTCTTCTGCCCAGCTCTCTCTTGTGGGATTTCCCCACTTCGCTGTTCTTGCAATGCGATTTCGCCGTCCTAGATCTTCGCCAGGATTGGGTTCGTTCTTTTTCTTCCTTTGCCTCCGCCGTACAGCAGAGTTGGCGCTCCAGCATTCCGCACAAAGACGAAAGGTTGTCCGTCGCTTTTGGCCCCCTCTTGATTTCTCGCTTTAGTCCTTCACCCTTTCTGCCAGCCAAAGGTCGCGCTTTGATGTGACCAAAGCCATCAGTAGCAGCCCTTGCCGCGCTCAAAGGGGCGCCATTGATCTGCAAAGCTCTGCTTATGCGTTTCGCCTGCGGCAATGCGCCGGCAGGAAACTAAACCAAAAGGCCCAAAATGCTGGTTTGAGTGGTGGGGAATGGGACATGGGAGCCACCGTGCTCTCCTTTTGAGTGGAAAAGATGGCGCAGCCTTCGACAGCAGAATCCATCTTTGCTGATCGCTAGTACTTTGTTTATTCGCAGAATGGGGATTGGTAGATCTGTAGACCGGGTATGATTGCGGTTAGTGGGAGGTTGGGCAGGCTCGGTAGTCTATTAGGGCCTCTGGAGCCGCCATCAACCGAGGTTTTCAGTTTTGGGGGATGAACTAAGATAGTATCAGCTGAGATGCGTTGGAGGATTAATGTACCTGAACTGGAGGTTATTTCTTATATTTGATTTGCACTGTAGCCTTATGTTTTCTTTTCTGTTCGATCAATTTCTGTGTTTCTTTACATGGTCCTTCTCTGCATATATTGATGGTTCAGTGTGTTGGATGTTTGTTCTTCTATGCAGATTTCTTGAATAGAAGGCCAGCGTTGTGCAAAGCTTGAATTTTTGATCGAACAGTGCCTGTAGAGGTCCTTTTGAGCCAGGGTATAATTTGGTCTGTGAGATACAATGGCTACAGAGACATTGCCTGAAACACTTCCAGCGGTCCCTGACGTTCAAACTCTGAAGCTGCATTCTCAGATTGGTTCCTCTTTGGAGGCTCCCAGGATGAATAAACCTAATGCATCGGTGTCAACAAGGCTTCCTGAACCAAAAAAACTTGAGCAAACCAAGTTCTGAAGTGGAGCTTAAGGACCACAAACCAAATAACCTACTAAATGAGTCAGTTGATCATACTAGTTTAGACAATATTTCTGTGGAGCCCATCCAAGACAAACTGGTTTCAGAGTGTCCTGTGGATGAAGAGAAGAAAGATGTAAACCAAGGGAATATGTGCAGAAGCTTGAAACCATCTTTGATATTGGACAAGGAATGTGGTCTAGCAAAGGCAAATGAAAGTGGCAGGCTGATCAAGAGATCAGATACTGGTGAAAGAGGAATAAGTAGCAGATACAGGCCAAGCAATAGTAGTGATATCAGTGATGAAAGCTCGTGTAGCAGCATCAGTAGCATCACTAAGCCTCATAAGGCCAATGATTCACGCTGGGAGGCAATTCAGATGATCAGGACTAGAGACGGGATTTTTGGGCTGAGCCATTTTAAGCTGTTGAAGAAGCTCGGCTGCGGTGACATCGGCAGCGTATATCTTTCAGAATTGAGTGGAACAAAGAGTTATTTTGCAATGAAGGTCATGGACAAGGCATCACTTGCAAGTCGCAAGAAGTTGTTTCGGTCCCAGACTGAAAAGGACATCTTGCAGTGCCTGGACCACCCGTTTCTTCCTACATTGTATACCCACTTTGAGACTGATAAATTTTCATGTCTGGTTATGGAGTTTTGTCCTGGGGAGACATGCACACCCTTCGACAAAGGCAACGTGGCAAGTATTTTCCAGAACAAGCAGTCAAGTACGTCTCATTTATTATATTTTGCCCCATGCAAATGGCAGATTTTACTTATGTTGGATTTATCACTTTGTTAGCAATTGTTAGAAATAAGTGGCATGGAGAAGATATGCTTAGTCCAAGTTATTTTGTGGAGGAATATAGTCTGGATGGTAGCCAGTTCACCACATAATCTTGTGTGCACTGTCAATAAGAAAGCAGCAAATACAAACTGAAAATGCATGGAATGCATTCATATAATTTACCAAAGTTCACCAAATAGCATGAAAAAGTACAATGTATTGTACTTTTTTGAGTTTGCCTAGTTTTCATCTGTTTTTATTTCTGCTAAGTTAACCGTGTAGTTTTAGTTGTTTGTGCACTAGTGAGCTGCTTTACTTATACTAAATTTGCTTGTGAATTGCAGATTCTATGTAGCTGAAATTCTTCTCGCATTGGAGTACTTGCACATGCTCGGTATCATATATCGGGATCTCAAACCAGAAAATGTCCTTATCCGTGAGGATGGACACATCATGCTAACAGATTTTGACCTCTCCCTTCGTTGTGCAGTGAGCCCAACGTTGATCAGGCTGTCTAACCTTGACCCAGAATCATTTAGGAAGTATAACCAAGCTCATAGTGCTCAACAAGCTTGTGTTGAGCCATCTTGCATGACGCAGCCATCATGCTCAGCTCCCACGACATGCTTTGGCCCACTACTGTTTTCTAAATCAAAAAAGAAAGTTCGAAAACCAAAGCCTGAAGTTGTCAACCAGGTCAGACCATGGCCTGAGCTTATAGCAGAACCTACTGATGCACGGTCGATGTCATTTGTTGGTACACATGAGTACTTGGCACCTGAGATTATCAAAGGCGAGGGTCATGGTAGTGCTGTTGATTGGTGGACCTTTGGTATATTCCTATATGAGCTCCTGTTTGGGAAAACACCTTTCAAAGGCACGGGGAACAGGGCAACACTGTTCAATGTCATTGGTCAGCCCTTGCGTTTCCCTGAATATCCAGTTGTGAGCTTCCCAGCTAGGGATTTAATAAGGGATCTGCTTGTCAAAGAGCCCCAACAACGATTAGGTTTTAAGCGTGGCGCCACAGAGATAAAACAGCACCCTTTTTTTGAGGGTGTGAATTGGGCATTGATACGCTGTGCGAGTCCTCCAGATGTTCCAAGGCCTTTTGAGATTGAGAAGCCCCCAAAGCAGCCTGTGTCAACATCAGAGAGTGCTGCCTCTACTGGTGGTGCACAGAAAGGTCGTGATGACTATTTAGAGTTTGGTTTCTTTTAGAGGAACAGGACGATTTTTCTTGTAGCAATTGGATAAGGTAGGATCTTTGTATCTGTGTTTGCAAATGAATGATAGTTAGATTTTTATCCCTGTCAACATGTTTCTATTCTTTAAAATGAACATGTGGATGTTTCAATCTGTATCCCTCTCAACAAGTTGCAGTGCACCGAGTCAAAATCTTTACCTAGCGTTAGATACATATCTTGTTTCTGTTATATGCAGCTTATATTTGTGATTGTAAGTTTTGGCAGCAACTATTATTCCTTCTCAAGAGGTAGCTTAGTTTGATTTCTCTTTTGACTTGAATTTGGGTGCCTATTTCTTCTTATTTACGGTACTAGTATCTAGTTCTTCATACGTTTGACTGAGTTTCTTTCTTACAAAAACATTCTTTCACATGCAGTATTTCATTTTCAGTTAATACTGCTCACAGTTCTCTACTGTTATGAGCCTATATTTTATCTATGCATTATAAAGTGTTAGACTGAACCCTCAGTAACAAATATTGCTATATTGTTTGGTTGAAGTAATGCCCTCAACAAACTAATATTATGAAGAACATGTGGCACTTCCTTGACGCTTATGACTTCACATAGCAGCAATTTGACAAGACATGGTGGCATAAGCAGCATTCATTTGTCAACGCAACTTAGCCAAAGTCCCATCTCTAACTAGCAGAACTCGGCCAAAAAAAAATCTGCTAATAAATGGATTGGCTGGTGAGTACTGACAGAGCAATGGGGAAAAAAACTCTTAATCACAAAAAAAAAATCTGTAAAATGCTAATAGGTTTCCACATATACATGAAAACCATTTTTTGTACACAAGAAATCAAGAACTTACAGTAATAAAAACATTGGCAAAAATGGTAACCACAACTTATACTGCCCAATCATGATGCATATAGTGTGCTGGCTCTCAGAACATAAATGAAACTGGAATAAGACAAATAATCATAATGAGAAGCATCTCAGGAACTTTGTGATTTTCCTTCTTTCTCTGGGTTCACTGTCTTTTATCTCACCATTTGCAGCTGTTGTATCATGATTTGGTGTAGATGATGGTGGTGTCGGGTTGTTGGATCTGCTGTTGTTTACAGGAGAAGGTGAGAGTGGTGGTGTTGGATCAGCAGTCGTCTCTGTTGTCACCTCTTTGCCATTACAGATGATCTTGACTTCACAGTAGAGAGGTGCGCTCTTCTGTACCTGTCCTGCTATTGTGGTTCCTCTCTTCAGCTTCCTGTGATCATTTTGACAGACTCAGCATATATTTGCAGAAGTGGCATGCCTACAATTTTGTGTTTCTGTATATTGAAGGCCTGGTAGACCTTACCGCACATTTGACTTTGAAACCCCTAATACTAGCTGTTTAATGTGCAGAACAGGAACAAGTTCGATAATTGCATTAGCAATTTGATCACTCTCGATGAGGTACACATCAACGGTAACCTGAATGAATATGCCAAAAGAGTGATATTGGAGTCTTCAGTTTTTGTCCTACAACTCCAAACTTGATGAGAAATCAGAATCGGAAATGAACTGGTCCAGCGGCTAACCTGAAATTTGCGGCACTGGTCCAAGAATTTCTGCAGCATCTCTCGCCTCTTTGATCTCTCTTGATTCAAGTAAGTTTCGATCTGCTCTGGGCTTGCTTGGCTCTTAGGCATCATTCCTACTATTTCAGAAATTCAGAGTCGTCACAAAATGCCTTTTTAACTGAATATTGCTTAAATCATCATCTGATGCAGAAATGGGCAGTATCACGTACAGAAACTAGGACATCTATCTTTTTTGTTCTTTTCCTTCTGTATATATTAGTTGCTGAACCAGGTGAATGTCTATTTTCATCTTTGTGCCATTTTGTCAAAGACTGGTGGCAGAACGGAATCCTACCGTGCTGATCCTGTCCACATTTCAGTGGCAGTCTAGCTCTAGCGTCTAGCATCACATCGCATACTATGCTCCCTACTCTACGGGGCATCTAATCACAAAGCTACTTTTTTCTTTGACATCCAGTATTCCTGTATATGGTCCACGAATCTCGTTAGCATTCGATGATCTTTGAGAACTGATTCTGAGTGCTCCACTAAAGTGAAACTCAGGCTTGGCATTCTTGGAACCACAAGCCTCTGATTGTAATGTAAGTTTATAACCCAAGCATTTCACTGGAAACAGTTTGATTAGAACACAATAATTTGACGGGAACCATGCAAGCTGACCAAAGAATGCCAATCCCATTATTCGTTTTGCTAAATAAAACAGAAACAAAATACAATTAGGAGGCACCAAACGCCATAAGTGGGTGGCCTTGTTGGTGTCTCTGACTCCCATCCCCTACGAGGTCAGCATCAACGGCCTGGAACGTTGCTGTTGCATCTTTGCGTCAATGTATTGTTGGCACAAGCAGGTTACAAGGCTCCAAAGGAAACTCCGGCCCGTGAGGACGACATCTTTGAAAGTTTCAGTCACGCGAGCATGCAAAATCTCGAAAATACCCGTCCAATGCAAGAACTTGACCGTCTTCCATCACGACCATCATCTTTGTTGATTGGTGACCCTTAAACAAGCAAGACTTTGTTGGCAGAGCACAGCGTTGTCGTCTTACTAGCTGTTTCGATGTTAGAGTGGGGCTTGAGGAATAATATTGTGAAATGGAATGGAATGATCGATGTTTTCGAGGCCACAAGCCTGGCTGTAACCCAAGAATTTCGGAGGAAGCAGTTTGATCTCGATTCCTATCCTAGGAGTCAGGGAGGGGGAAAAATGTCTTGTTCCAAACGGAACAATACTAATCACACGAACTCAATCTGAATTTTAATGATGAAGCTATAATCATCGATCATAAATTGCATAGAGTCGAATACTCTTCCTACAGTTCATGTTAGTGGTAGAAACGAAGATGATGTAAGATATGACGAAGGCCATGATGATGGAGAAGCAGATCGAAGAGGAGAGATGGATGATGGTGAGAGCAAGTAGTAGATCACTCACATGGGGTGGGGATGCTGGTGACGACGGGGAAGACGTGCACGAGGTAGACGAAGCTCCGCGGCTTGGTGAGCCGGCGCAGCGCCCAGGACAGCGCCGCCATGCTGGAGCCGCCCTTGCCGACCGCCACGTACACGTCCTCGGCGGCGGCCGCGGTGGAGGCGGAGGCGACGCTCCGCGGCGGCGGCCGCTCGTCCGGCTCCAGCTCCTCTATCTCCCACGTGCTGCCGCCGCCACCGTTGGCGTGGCTCGCCGGCAGGCTGCTGCCGGCGTCCTCGACGCCGCCACCGCCGCCACCGCCGGCCTCTGCCATGCGCGCACGCGCGCCTTGGAGTCACCCAAGGGGGCTCGGCCGGGCTCGGCAGAAGAATGTCAAGGCGAGCAGGGGTCGTCGTCCGGCCGGCGCGTGGTGTTGATGCCAGTGTGTCTTGCGGCCGTGCTGACGACGGGCCGGGAAGATATATTTGGTCGGGATTTCTTTCCTGTGGTTTAATTTGACATTTCCGATGCGGTATATACTATTGTTCGTTTTTGTTGGGTCCTGCAGCTAGCAAGTACTCCACCAAGCTATGCATAAATTCAGCTTCTCCATAGGTGCGCATTCCCAACCTCACGCTCTATCTTTTTGGCTAGTGAAAAAAATCCGAAATAGAGATGCCAATATTTGAAGATGTAATTAAAAAAATCCGTTGGATGATATATTTTTATGAAAATCTATATTTTTAATCAGTAAGGAAATCTATAATTTTTTAAAAAAAATACACGGTATAATGTAGACGTATAATGTAGATATATACAATATATATATATATATTACATATCTATGAATATATATATATATACGAATAAATCTTACCATATGAGTTTCTCCAAAGGACTTAAAATTCACGAGGTCGAGTTGCTATATGGTTGATTGGTTATTTGGTTGAACGCCTGTATGTGCTATATGTCAAGGACATGAAATGGGTTGCTTACAAACAACTGCTAATATTTGCATACTGGTCGACTACATACATAGAAACAAAATATCTCTTTATTTTAAATTATAAGACGTTTGACTTTTTTTGACTTCAACTTTGACTATTCATTTTATTCAAAAATTTTATATAAATATAGTCAAATTTAAGTTATTCTTAAAGATCTTTTTATTGATAAAGCAAACCACGACAAAAAAGAAATGATGTTTTGTATAACTTTTTAAATATAAGATCAATGGTCAAATTTAATGGAAAAAATCAAACATCTATAATTTGAGATGTAGGAAGTATATAAGTAACGTAATAGAGTGATTTTAACCATTTGGTCTTAAAAAGTTACAGCGGACACGGTCACACGCGTAGCATTCGCCGCCAATTGGCAGTAGCAATGTTATCATTTTTTTTGGGTACTCTTGTCCTTGGCTTGTTGGTGTGAGTGTGACTGATCAATGCATGGTTCGCTTTTCTCTTGGCGTAGGGCCGGAGTGACAGGAATCCATGGCCAAGGCCTCCTAGGATGAGTGGGCACTGGGCAAGTAGCAATGCCAGCTTCTCGGCAGAGCAAGGTACTCCACAACACACTTGCAACAGACTGGGCAATTGTCCTCCATCTCCACTCTAGCAAAAGATGAGACCGCATGCAATTGACGACTGCCAAATCAACCAACTTATTTTATCAGTCGATTTATATGATCAACCGAATAGCTTTAAGAAATACTCAAAACGAATTGAAGGATCCAAAAGGATGGTTTCGTTCTAGTCTGACGCTGGGGCACGTAGGATAGGAACAGAGACCGCCATTGTGTTTTGAACAATGCATACATAAATACATCCATATATTGATGATTGATTTGCCTAAAAGAAAGAATATATTGATGATTGATTGAATCATTGAATCGTACTAGTAGATTAATTATTGGGGAAAGCGTGGACCTGGAGTGGAATATGCTCGCGGATCGCTGCCGGATCCCCCCTCCTACTCGACGGCGCCCGCGTCAAACTCACCGTCAGATGAAGAGGTCAGAGCCTGCTGAGGAGGCTGTCTTTGAACCGTCCGCCCCCCGCCGGAGACCGATTGAGCGACTTCGCCGAGGCTCTGCCTGGTGCCTGCTGCGTCTGTAATTCTGTATATTCTCAGCCAGCGCACCACAGTCTTGTTTGGTCCGGTCGGTCCAGGCCCAATGGGCTCTGAGGAGTGGGCTCCGGTCGGTCAGACTAATAGGCAAGATTATATCTAAAATACAAAACAGGGTAAACAAAAGAAGGAAAAAGGTCCTTTTATAAACCCTAACTTTCATGAGAAGTTCAAATTTTCTCTCTTATCTATAAAACCAGATTTTTAGTCCTCTTGAGTTTTATAAACCTCCAGTTGGGAGAAGAAATTCATCGAATTTTTTAACAGTTGTCTGATCAGAGGTACGTTCCGCAGCCTGAATAACTACGGCTTCCTACATCCTTAAAATCACAGACATATTCCCTAGCGCCATTGGAAACAAAAGATGCAGCAATGGAAGATTGGCGTGCCCTGTTTGATAGTTGGGAGAAAAAAATCATCATTTTTCCTGGGACAGCAGCAATCTAATCCGAGATACGTCCCTCAACCAGAGTAACCATTGGTTCCTATACCCCAAAATCATATGCAGATTCCCTAACAATATTGAAAACATTGGATGTAGCAGTAATTGATCGACATTGCTCATCTATGGAGCAACAATCGTCTGATCAATACTAGCACGGACGTTCATCCAGTCAACACAAATTGCAGCTCCTGATTATAATAGTATGGATGAACCTTCCTAGTGGTTTTATAAATGCAATAACTTTTTTGCCTCTCAGCAGACAAAAACAGATAAGTAGATGCATCTAGTCGCACTCCGCCTGCGAGGGGATGCGCTAACTTGGTTTATCAACTGGAAAGAGAAAATTGAGAATTTGTCTTCGCCTCAGTTTTCAGCAGCAGTCACTAGACAATTCGGTCCACGCCTACATCATAATTATTTGGGTGACCTCAATAACACTGTACAACTGGAAGATCTAGAGGCGTACACTAATCAATTTAATTTGACGAAATTCAAGGTATTATTTTTAACATCAGGGGCAATCAACTTTTAGATTTAAATGATTAGAATATTTAGATACCTTTGCATGCTATGACTGGAATTATGACTAGTCAAATAAAGCAAATTTAGCTGTCAATTAATGGAATAAAATTTTTAGCCTTGCTGAACTCTGTTCAACGCATAATTTCATAGATTAAACGACTGTTATAGATTTGAATTTGCAACTAACCATGGTTCCAACAAAAAGTAAAGATCACAGTTGCTAATGGAGATCAAATTTTAAATATAGCAATATATCTACAATATTTAGTTGGATGGAATATATCTACAATATTTAGTTGGATGGCTATGATATTGTATTGGAAGTAACTTGGATGAACTCCTTGGATCAAATAACACGAAATTTCGATAATCTGGCAAAGAAATTTTGGCAAACACATAGATAAATTATATGGTCCACGTTGAGCAGGCCATCAGGTAACCCACATCTTCATACATTGGCAGCGGAGGACTCTTTAGATAGTATTTTGTAGGAATTTTCATAGTTTTTTCAGAAACCTTAGAGACTACCACCGAAAATAAAATATGATCACAGGATATATCTCAATGTTACACCAACGCCAAGATTAGTCTCTCCATACTGTTATCCTCATATTCAAAAAGATAAGCTTGAGAAGGAATGCCAGACAATACTCACACAGGCAATTATTAGGTATAGCACATCTCCACTCTCATCATCAGTGCTCTTTATTAAAAAGCAAAATGGATCTTATTTTTTTATTGATTGCTGGCCTCTCAACGACAACATAATTAAAGATGAAATTATAATTCTGATGGTTGATAAATTATTGAATGAGCTGGAGGAAGCTAAATACTTCACCAAATTGGACCTTCAGTCAGACTATCACTAGGTATGCAGACATCCCTATAATATAGGCAAATCAGCATTTTATACCCACCACGGTCACTTTACATTCTCGGCTATGCCGTTTGGTTTATACAATCCCTCATCCACTTTTCAAGTCCTCGTGAATGAGATTCTTTAGAAATCATCTGCGCAAATTTGCTTTGGTTTTCTTTGATGGCATATTAATATATAGCAAAACCTTAGAGGACCACTTACAACATATTAGGCAGGTTTTTACACTACTACAATCAAACTTAGTATTTAAAAAAAATCTGAATGCTCATTTAGAAAATTAGTTATTTGTTATTTAGGGCATATGATACCTGACAAAAGAGTTGCAGTTGATCTTAAAAAATTTAAAGCTATTATCAATTGGCCACAACTAGCAACAACTCATCAATCAAAGGGATTTCTTGTTGAATATTACTGCAAATTTATCCGACGATATGGTACTGATGATAGACCATTAACAAATCTCTTTCAAATGGATAATTTTTACTGGATAGAGTTGGTAACGATATCCTTTAAATAACTTGAGCAGGTATTACTGACAACACCAGTCTTTCAGTTACAAGATTTTGAACTTGTACTCCACCAAGAGAGTACAAGTTCTCTCTCCTCCCCACCCGCCGCCGCGCCGCACTGCCCGTCGTCGTCGTTGTGTCACCTGCGTCACCGCTCGCCTAGGCCGGCCTTCGCGCCGTGCCTCCGCGCCCCTTCGCCTCCATATAGCCGCCCCCACGCCCGCCTCTGCAGCCACCGGTGCCTGCCGTTGCCGCCACCGATCACGTCCTCGCCGTTAATCTTGCCGCGATCTTCGCTAATCACTCAGCTGATTGTAACCGTTCCGGTTGTGAACTGTTCCAATCTACCTCTCGGATCTTGATTTCTCCACTAATTAATCTTAGAGGAGTTTAGACCTGTGACGCCTATGATGTTGATTCTATTCTTGGTTTTAATAACGTTATTATTGATCAACCTATTTCTATTTTCATATTTAGTTAAACATGAAAAAGAATAGTGGAATAAAAACATGTTTGGGACGAGAGATTTTTTTATTTGAACGGGAAAAAGACAAACAAAAATGAGGGAAAAAAGACATAACCGGGACGGGAGGTTTTGAGTGAACGGGGGAAAAGGTGACAAATTTGAGGAAAACAAAAGACACCCGAACGCGAAACAATTTGTTTTTAAAAAAAGACTTAATTATTAGACCCGGATGGTCGTCTCAGAGTGGCAGGAATAGGATTATTAGGTCCACCTGTAGTTTCTTTGTGAGGGGCTACTTGTGATTTGTGAAGCGTGTAAGAGGTCAGATGCGGTCACAACAGACGATCTGACCATCACACGAGCGTGCAAGTGAGTCGCCGTGCCCGTGCATCACAACAGACGTCGTCCTCTGTTGCGCTAGCGGACAAGGTAGCCAGAAATAAAGGGTAAAGGTTGATCATCAGAGACGCTTCCAGGTTTTGATGTATCCGCGCGGTCTACATATTTGTTTGAGGCACGCGCGAGGTTGTTTTCTGTTGTGGACGATCGGGGGTGGAAACGTAACAGAGCCACAGCCAGCAATATATATATATATATATATAAATATATATATGGAGCTAGCATTGTTTGTTTGCACACATGCATGCATGCACGTCAGACGGGGCACCAGCACCACACATGCATGGTCGATCTCGTTACAGAGATGTATATATCCGGCATATTTACACAGAGGCATATGCATATGCATGGCCGATCTCGTTCACGCGCGTACACCCGCCGCTCTGCGTGCAGATTGGCAGATTTTGCTGCGTGTTTCCGATCGGCGTCGTCATCGTGTATATATATCCCTGCAGCTACAAAAATACAATACGATACAAGATGGCCGTTACATGCATATATACATACTCAAATTGCTAGTTAGTTTGGTTCGATCAGAACGAAGGTGACACGAGGCGTACGTGTGGCACCACATACATACTGTGTATGGGGAGACAAAAACTAGCTTAGCTAGGCCACGCGTACTGCGGCATGCCACATGCACGACGGTGATGAACAATAATGTAGCTTAGCTAGGGTGACTTCAACTGCGACGTTTCTGCATCGATCAGGGCCTCAATATAGATCATACTATATAGTATATACACTCCCCTGTGTATTAAAGAAAAAAATATACTTATGCATTTCTATAAGGCGGATTTTTATTGCATGTTTATTCATCAGACGGTATACATATATAAAGAAAACTAATGAAAAGGATGGATGGATATTTTTGGACATTTCACGGAAAAGAAAGAGAGAATATTATTAAGAAAACAAAATGCAACGCAAGAAAATATATTCATGGAAGAAAAGGAATATGTTTAGTAATGAGCTATATATATACAAAGAAACTAACCAGTTTGAAGAGTTATAATAATTAGAAACCTTGCGTTTGGAAAGGAATGTGAAGCAAGCAACGTACAAGATTGTGCTCTCCGGGGGCCTGGCCGCGCCATGTACAAGGCCAAGGCCGGCTATAAATAGATGGCATGGTGTACCACGCACCACGTCGCATCTATCTCCTAGTCCTAGTCCTAGCTAGCAAGCTCCTTGGATACTCATCAGCTCCCTCTGTCACGCGCTCGATCGTCTTGATCAGCCGGCGGCAGCGGCATCGATCATGGCTTCCTCCAACTCCAAGCAGATCAGCGGGGTTGTCTTGTTCTGCTGCATTGCCATCACGGCTCTCACCTTCCGTCAAGCTGGCGCATCCGTCGTCGAGCCCATGGACGGCGGCTGGGCGGACGGCGGCGCCACCTGGTACGGCCCTGCCAACGGCGCTGGGACCGACGGTACGTACATGTCCATTACCATGCATGCATGCCTCGATACCTGCAGCCGGCGCTCACCTATAGTATATAGTTTAGTTAATCTTTGTTTGTGTTGATATGTATGTATAGGTGGTGCGTGTGGGTACCAGGGCGCCGTCGGGCAGCCGCCGTTCTCGTCAATGGTCACCGCCGGCAGCGACTCCATCTACCAGGGCGGCAAGGGCTGCGGCACCTGCTACCAGGTCAAGTGCACCGGCCACGAGTCGTGCTCCGGCAGCTCGGTGACCGTGGTCCTGACTGACCAGTGCCCCGGCGCGTGCCAGACGGAGCCCGTCCACTTCGACCTCAGCGGCACGGCCTTCGGTGCCATGGCCAAACCCGGCCAGGCCGACCAGCTCCGGAACGCCGGCCGCCTCCCAATCCAGTACACTCGGTAATGTATCTAATTGCATGACCTCATCAGCCTCATGACGACGACGTATATACCTGACCTGACCTGACCTCGTGCGGCATGCGTACGTGTAGGGTGCCGTGCAACTGGAACGGCCTGGACATCGCCTTCAGGGTGGACGCCGGCTCCAACGCCAACTACCTGGCCATGGCCATCGAGTACGAGGCCGGCGACGGGGACCTGCGCGCCGTGGAGCTGCAGAGCGGCGCGGCGGCGGCGTGGGCGCCCATGGAGCGCTCCTGGGGCGCCGTGTGGAAGTACAACTCCGGCTCCACCAGTCTGCAGGGTGCCGGGCCCCTCTCCGTCCGCCTCACCTCCGGCTCCGGCAAGACCCTCGTCGCCACCAACGTCATCCCCGCTGGATGGCAGCCCGGCCAAACCTACCGCTCCGTCGTCAACTTCGGATCAAACTGATGACGATTCATATTATGCATACATACATTAATTAATTGCTATACTACTACGTGCTCACTCATGTCGTGTCTCTCCATCCAATAAGATATCTCTGCTCTTGTCTCTGGCGATGCTTACCCAATGAATAATTTTATTGTCCATCAGAATAAAGGGAACGTATCTAGTGCAAACTATCTTCCTGTGAAAATCTATGCAGACCACAGTAAAAAGGTCATCTAAATTCATTAAAAAATTCACACATGTAGATGATATGATGATACACAACCTTACAAAATATTTTTTGTCTAAACTCGATTTCATTTGTGAGATATAAAAATAACAAATTTCTACCAAATCATTTGGACAAACTTTTCTGGCTTGAAATTTATTATTTTTATATCTCACAAAAAGAAGTCGAGTTTCGACAAGATATTTTGCAAGGTTGTGTACCATCATATCATCTATATATGTGATTTTTTTGGTGAATTTAGACAACTTTTTTACCATGGTTTGCACGGGTCTTCATGGGAAGTTAGTTTGCACTAGATATGTTCCCCAAAATAAATATGTCAGCACAGGAAATAAATTTTACTGTTCTTTTTTTGTGAATTAAATTTTACTGCTCTGTGGGTGCTACACGCAACAAGACTACATACTATAAACCGCATATCACGGCTCTTTGCATGCCGCCGTCATTTGGTTTTGCGCCAGCGTGTCAACGCGGCAATATCAAACATAGAGGGGGGAAAAAAATCGACGACCGTCTTAATAATGCACACACGGCACACGCAAGGCATTGTAACAGTATAAATGATTCGTTGTTTTCACTCGTATCATTTCACTCCTATCCAAACATAGAGGAGCAACCGCAGGTCCGCAGTGGTATCCGGCAGGAGCAGCGGCGGCGCCGCTGATCTTAGCGGCCGTGGCCGGATAGCCGGCCATGCGAGCAGGAGGCCGGAGTGGTCCTCTGGCAGCCGGCCAGGGCCAGGAGCTGCGAGCAGGAGTGGCTGGCCACGAGTTCCGAGCAGTGAGGCTGCAAACCGTAGCGGCAGAGCGGCGATGGATGGAGGAGAGGAGGACATCTTTGTGCTACTTATCCATTTTTTTGCCATATTATATAAATTTGTGCAATTGTCGCTTTTTTGTCATATATATAATTAATTGTGTGATCGTGTAATAGGTAAATGTTGTGTGATTTTGTCCATATAGTTTTTGGTTTAGTTTGTCATTAGAATTAACCCCACCTATAATGATGTGTAATAGATGACCTACTCCCTCCGTCCCGAAATAACTGTTATTTTTGTTTCCTAAAAAACAACTTTGACTAAATTAATTTTAAAAGGTAATAATATTTATAGTACATAATACTAATTATTATAAAAATTTTTGAATCTAATTTTTAATAAATTTATTTAGAGATATAAATTTTGTTCATATTTTCTACAGATCGAGTCAAACGTGTGGCACGAAATCCAAAATTTATTTATAGTGTGGCACGTAAGATTAAATGTGTGGCCTAACACTTAACACTTATGGTGTGATCCGACGGACAATTGATCTAGCGCTTCTTCCTTTGCCAAATTGTTTTCCTTGCAAATGGTAAATTGTTGAGGGGAGTTTTGGTGATTGTTCTCCGCTTTCGACTGGTGACTTATGAAAAGTATTGATCCTGGCTCAGAGTTGCAAAGGAAATACTCTAGTGGAATGTTTTTGGCTAATTGGAGTACACCATTTTATTAATTCTTGTGGCACCTAAGTTTTGGTTCCTGCTTGTCATGCTAGTTAGCTTGCGGAATTATCATTTGGGACATGCCACAACATGGATGTAGATTGTCGACAAGCAACTGAAATATGGATAAATTACCATGTTGATCACTTGTCCTCGTTGGTTTTCTACTACTCTCACTTGCATTTACTTTTTCTATATATTGCTTATGTGGTAGTTGCTTGTTAGAGTAGCCCCTAGTTAGTGGTTGTTTTAGTAGTAGAGTAGCTAGTTTTAGCTGCTTTTCTTTTGTAGTCCTCTAGTGTGGCTAGTATTCTTAGTAGCTTGTGTTGTGTTGTGCTTTAGAATATAAATCAAAGCTACTTGACTTATGTAGGGGCTTGCATTAGACAGAATTAGAGCTAGTACAAAGTAGTGCTATTAGGGTCATATTTGTACTAATCAAATTTGCACTAGTGTCGTTTTTTAGAAAAAATTTAATTGGCTATTTACCTCTTCTAGTCATATAGATTTTATTAAAGGGCAGACTTCCGAAGCTCCGTTCACTTGTGTAACTGCACGTGTTGGAGGATGATCAAATTTGTCCCCTTGTGTACCTGTATAGGTAGATGGGCGGTCATGTTTTTCGGGAGCGCATCGCATGTGACTGCGCTTGCTCACACTCATTGGTTCCTACTAATTTGAAGTAGCAGTGGGCATCCTCAGACCTCGGCCAATCGGGTCCTTCTTAGCAGCCGTTGGAAGGACTGCGGGCTGCGCCTAAATCTACTACTTCTAGGCTAGCAGGCCATCGTGACTCAATCTAATAGTAATAATATTTCTCCTATGTACCTCTAGGTCGGGTTTCACAACAGGGTACAATGTAGACTCAACTTTGGTGCATTTGATGTTCCAAAAAAAAAAAAACTTTGGTGCATTTGATTATGTGTGTTGTGTGTTTGCTGATATTATGTGCTATTAGTTTGACCAGTGACAGATCTGCATATACAATGAGTGGATTGCTCATAGCCGACGGTGGCTCAGTGGTTCAATTCAATCCCTCCGGCCACTTCCTCTGCCTTGCCAGTTTGCCTCCTGAAAACCCATTTCTATAGCTAGAGAGCACAATCAACCTAGGAAATCACCCTCGGAACCCCTCACAGGCGCGCGGAGAGCGACGTTCAAAATTGATTTCGGGCAGCCTGGAGCATAGGACAGGAGATTTATCATTTTCTTTGTTCTTTTTTGCAAAACATATGAAGCAAATCTTCACCGTGGCAATTGAATCTCATCCATGCTTCTTTTGAAACCAGCT